>CM051259.1:10372136-10399636 GCA_027921565.1 Artemia sinica | reverse complement strand
TATATATATATATATATATATATATATATATATATATATATATATATATATATATATATATAGCACTGTGTACAACCAGCAGTTAGTTTGTTCTTGGTTTCTGCTCATATTTTGTCAAGCTATAGAATGTAAGTCTAGTTTTTTTTCCTTTCCTTAAATTTTACAATATAATCCTTTTTTAAGGCTAATCGTCTTTATTAGTGGCTAATGCTATTTTCCCTATGCTAGGAAATCGGGAATAACTGCTGCGATATAAGTGATTTTGCGCTGATTTTTTTTTTTTTTGACGACTCCCGAGTTAGAAAGTAAAATAATGTTGGTTTCACTTTTTCTATATATTAGTTATCTTTTGTCGAAAAAAGAAAACAAGTTATTTTAGTTTGTTGAATAAAAATTTAGTAGATGGGAAATGAAAGTAGATATTTTTGCAGTTGATTCTACTGGTATTAAAAAAAAAATGTTGGTTACAGAATTATTAATTTTTTTTTTTTTTTTTTTTTGGTGCAAAAAATTATTTTTAGTTTTCATTATTTTCTTGCTATAAGGCATGAAATCTGCTCCAAAGGCTAGAATTTTGGACAGTATGCAGATTTTATAATCTACAATGATTACAGAAAGTGTCTGATGTCTATCACAAACTAAATTAAATACAAAAGCAAAAAAATACAAATAAAAAAATTGCTCGATTTTTACTTTATTTTCCCACTGTTTCCCGCTTGGTAACGTTATTTCGTCAGCCAATAGGAAGAAAGCCCGCAATTTTGATTGGACTCTGTTCTGTATATCATTATGACTTTCGGATAGAAACTGTCAAAAAGACATTTGAGCCATGAGGAAGAAAAATATAAACAGAAGGTGGCTGAATTTAAAATATACTATGTTCATTCCACCCAGTCCAGAAGCTTTTAAAATTGCTTCCGATGGGTTCTGGGTTTACAACCCCTTCAATCTAAAATTTATGGAAAAAAACTTTTTTTTTTATATGTACAATGGTTAGGAGACAAATTCACATTAGGCTTCCCAGGCACATACAATGTAATCTTATGGAGGAGGATGCAGAAAAATCTTACCAGCTCTACACAAACAATAAAAATTTCTGTTTCAGGTGAAAGGATGTTTTATGATTTGGAGGAAGATTAACTACTTACCTCCAGGATATCCAATAGAGGAAGCAAACTTGCTTGAAAGTTTTTTAGCTTTGTTTTTCGGGCGAGGAGGGGGAGTAGGGGGCCTTTCTAGCGCCTGGTTTCCAGCTATCAGACTTGTGAAGCTATGAAGAAGACATCCCAGGGCCTTGACACTGGAGTTCTGCATAATGATATGCAATAAGCTTTACTTCGGCTTTTTTTTTTAGTAGTTTCTAAAGGGAACAAACAAAAATCTATCCCTGAGCTATTCCTGAGATTTGTAAAGTTTATGTCTATCCTTATGAGCTGTATAAAACAGAGCACTTCCAATGGATCATATGAAAATAAAAAATGTAATGAAGTAGAGAAAGCATAAAATATGAACTCAGGAGGTGTGAAGTGGAGACCTTGGATAAAATTGCCGAGGATCTGGAAGATGCAGCTAGACGGCATGATAATAAAATGTTGCATTGACATGTTAATAAATTAAGAGGGAGTAGTCAATCCGGATTTGTCCCAGTGTGGTCCAATCCCCCTTTCTAAGACTATAATGAGAGAAAGTTTGAGATGGCTAGGGCACGTTCTGCAGATGAGAGATGACAGACTGCTGAAGATTTTTTCTTTTCAGCCAACAACCTAGGGCTAAACAGAAAGCAGGTCGTCTGTGGTTGGAGTGGAATGATGTCATAAAGAAAGATTCAAGGGAAATGGGAACTTCCAAGGAGGGTGTAAAAAGGGGGCTTTGAATAGAATAAGATGGATTGGGAGCATGTGTAGCTGTGTTGGCCTCAGGTGACTTAGTGCTGGGGTGAGTTGTTAGTAGTAGTAGTGTTTCCAATACATCAATAATTACTTCCCTTATGTGTATATATGTTGTGAATGATGGGTTTATCAGCCAGCATTCCTTTTTATGTTTCATTTTTTATTTTTAGGAAGGTACAGCTTGGAGAACAAAAAGATGATTTTTCAACCTCATCTGAAATTACAGAAGAACTTTCAGTAAATCCTAAACTAAACGAAGCACAGAATTTGGGAAGCGGTGGAGGTTCTTCTGGTATCGATGGGTCAGCAACATTTACTGATATTGACTTATCTGGAATTTCAGATGGAAATTGCATTGTAAATCTAAGACATTTCCTCAGTGAAGTAGCTTCTGTATTCACACACAAGATTAGTTGTAGACTATCATATGAAAATTTGATAATAAAACAATTAGAAAAGAAAGGCCTGCAAACTGAACTGAAAGTTAAATGTAAAAAATGTAACTGGGAAAAGAGGATTAAAAATGAACCAGAATGTCCAGTAACAAGTGTAAAAGAATATCTTTCAAACTTTACTACAGAAAGTAAACAGGTTACTTTCTCAAAAAAAGACTCAATTTTAAAAGGTTGCTTGAATTTGAAGGCTGTTTGGGGAGCCATGGGCACTGGAGGTGGATATTCTACACTGTGTGAACTCTTCGGAGTGCTTGGAGTGAAGCCAATGTCGCAAATAGTTTATTCTCGTATTGAAAGACAGCTGGGTAGTGCTTGGATGAATAGTTTGTCGGAAATTTTGCGAGAAAATGGACAAGAGGCCATACAATTAGCCATTCATGAACATAGGTATAAAGAGGACTCATACTGGACAAAAGTGATATATGATGGAGGCTGGAATAAGCGTAGCAAAGGGTATGATTACTCAGTCAAAGGATGTGTTGCAGTTATCATAGATGCATTTACGAAAAAACTGTTATATATAGGCATAAAAAATAAATACTGTTATATGTGTTTTTCTTCTGCAAACTCTAAAGTAAGTCCTAAAGACCATTTCTGCTTTCTGAACTATAACGGAAATTCGAAGAGCATGGAAACAGACATTCTAGTTGAAGGCTTTTGTTCCAGTGAAGAGATGCATGGATTACAGTTTTTAGAGTTTATTGGTGACGGTGATTCAAGTGCTTTTTATAAGCTAAAACAGTGTCTCTTAAAGTTCAAACATATGGAAAGATGAATGTGCCAGTCACGTCACAAAGAACTATACAACGCATCTATATAACTTGTGCAAAAATAAGAAAGGTTTGTACACCAAATTTCTTCCCAGAGGAACTATCCAGCAATTGACCAAAAATTTAAGGGGTTCGATCAAAATAAATTCCGAAAATAATGGAACAGCAGAAGAATTGAAGAACCTGTTAAAAAGAGGTCCATACCATGTTTTTGGAAACCACACAAAATGCGATTCCGGTTGCCCTAAATTCATTAATGAAAAAATAGAAAGTCAGTGGAATACTCTGCCCATGCATGTGATTGAGGATGTTATGACAGGGGTAGAGGTTGTGTGTCGAAAATCAGAGCAGCTCTGAAATGACACAACTACAAACTTTGCTGATAGCTACATGTCAGTTGTTGCAAAGTTCATCAGGGAAAGCAAATAAGCCGGTCTAAGGGAGGTTCATACCAAGCAAGAGTAAATGGAGCCAGCCTTGCTTATAATTCAGGTCTGAAATGGCATCAATTAGCTTGGAAAAATATTTTTAGGTCCAGTCCTTCTTGCTTGACAAAAAAGTATTGCAAAAAAACAGCAGAACATCACTTAAGATCTAAACATAATTTGACCAGTTATTATATTTCTCTTGGAGGAAAACATTTTGCTAAGTTAAAAAACAGAAATAACAACTTTGGCGATTGGGACTATGGACAAAACTGCAATAAGCCAGATATGACTTCTGATGAAATAAGCTCAGCCAGACAAAAATATACTAAGCAACATTTAAAATTGGATAGTGCCAGTATTAGCTGTTTGTTTTATAATACCAAGGGGCAATCAAAAAATGAGAACTGGGTTGAAGAGAGATCTAGGAGAACAACGAGCAGTTATTTTCATAGAATTGCAACTAGAAAAAAAAGCACTAGAGTTGCCCCAATTGTTAAGGAAATTCGAAATTTGGGACCTAGGTTCTGCTCTGCCCTTATGAAAAAGGGTTTGGATTTAGAAGTAGTTGCTCTAGAAGCGTATGAAAAGAAATTCAACTTAAATAGTTCATAAAGGGAGATGAAATAGGACTTAGTGTGCATCCACAGCATCAATATCTTGGTGCATCTGTAGATGGATTGCTCTCTGATGGCACACCTATAGAGATAAAAACTGTACATAATATACCAGAATTCAAAACCATTTTTGATGCTGCTCAGTCCAAAAATCTAGTCAAAGGATTTTTTATTGAATTATCCAGTGAAGGTCTTCAGTTGAAAAAAAATCATAGGTATTTTTCCCAGATACAAGGCCAACTCGAGATACTAGATAGAAAGATATGCCACTTAATAGTTTTTAACTCCATTGATGACTGGGAAATAATTACAGTTCACTGGTCAAAAGAATACTGGGCAAAAGTATTTCCAAAGCTTGAAGCTTTCTGGAATGAATCCTTACTACCTGAAATTTTAGACTCGAGGTTGGTAAGGAATATGGAAATCAGAGAGCCTATGGTCTCAGAGGATATGAACACCAGAGTGAAGCTCGTCTCAAGAAACCAAAAGAGGGAAGAAAAGAAGGTCAAGTCTGGTTGACGTGGACAACAAGAAAAATACACAGAAGGGATCGGGAGACAACAAAGAATCCACCAGTCATTCAGCGCATGAAAACAGCGGTTTTGAAGAAATATTTTGGTCTGATTTGGAATAAATGAATCTTTGTGTTTGATGTATTTTATGTGATGCATTTTGATGTACTTGTATTTTTGATGTGATTATTACGGCTCTTTTATTTTAATTAGTAAGTGTGTAATGTACATTCCCAGCTTGCTGTGATGATCAAAGTCGCGTCCTTTTACCAGGCTTGTCCCATATCCACCGTGCTTGGCATAGTTCCAACACTCTTGGTATAGCTCTCAAAGGTCCGCCATTCTTTGCACACTCCCACCATGCTTGGTAAGCACTGCCTGGTGTAAATGATTTCAGAGAGTGGAAAGCCACTCGATATTCCGTCTTTTTCTTTCCACCATTTTCATCGTCACTCGTCTCATATCCGATGCTGTTGCTACAGTGAAGCAGGAGGTTGATTGACATCATCCTTGACTTTTTGCATGTGTTTCACAATTATTTATTTGTGATATGATAGACAGGCTTTTATATATATCGATTTTCATTGTCATTTGTCTCGTATCCAAGGCTGTTGCTCCAGTGAAGCAGCAGGCTGATTTACATTATCCTGGACATTTTCATGTAACCTTTGGCATAATTTTTTGTGTCTCGCAATATTTCTTCCAATATCTCCACTGTTACATAACTTTTAGCCAAATATTTCTTTGTTCTTCACTTTAATTTTTGATTCGTCCTGATTTCCATTGTAGTGTGTCTTGTAACCGCATTTTTTGTACTTCACTTTTTTCCCTTGCTGTAAGCCTTGCTGCCGCTTATCTTTTAACCGCATATGTCTTTGTTCTTCACTTTTGTTCATCATTACTTTAGAATTTTTTTTCAGTGACCACATCACTTTCGTTTTTGACTCGTTGCAATTTCCACTGCTGCTTATCTTTTAACCACGCATTTCTTTATATTTCAGTTTTGTTTTTGAGTCATTGTAATTTTTGCTGCTGTTTAACTATTAACACTTATTTCTTTTTTCTTCAATTTCGTTTTCGACTCATAATTGTCTTTTTCGCCAGTATTCTAATGACATATTTTTTTTATTCATTTTCTTTATCAATACATCAGATATTTTTTTCAATACCCTTTGCCTTAGCTACTTGGATTAGTCATGTCACATTTGATGGTCTAGAATGTTCATTTTCACCGATTGCGGATTTACGTTTTTTAAGGTCTTCCTCTTGATCTTGTCTCATTTGATGCTCTAGTTTGTTCATTTTGAGCAATAGTTAATTTATGTTTATGTCCTTGAGATATTATCAAACTGCTGGAAATATCTTTTGTAAATAGAATCATTACATTTGATATTTTATACTTAGCCATGTTTTTGTGTATTTTTACATGCACCATAGATACTAAAAATGAAAGAACAGCTCCTGACGCGGAAATGACGTATTTGTGCTTTTGAAATATGTTCATAGATATGACGTTACTCATATTAATTCTTTTTTGAAATTAGGGCTCTTAAAAAATTTCTCAAACTTGTGACCCATCTAGATGGGTTTTTTTTTTCAGGCAAAATATCCCAGGGTGCCAATTTTAAAACAAAAATATGGAGCCGTTGTGGGGGAAAAATTTACAAATACATACATGCATAAACAAATAAATAAATGAATATTTATTTTTTTACTTAATTTCTGATCATTTTTTAAATAATGCCAGAAAATATGGCTAAATCTACACGGAAAAATCCCCTCCTCACAAAAATATCCTATAGACAATTAAATCCCGGTGAAAATTTAATCAGGACAATTACCCTCAACATCTCCGTGGGTAAAATTGAGTCGGTAAAGCTAAAACAAGACATATAAAAATAATTTCGTACATGAATTATGGGAAAGTCCCCCATGATAAAATTCCCCCTTTAAAGTTCACCCCCCCCCCGAACTTCCTTCCACATGGAAAATTCTACCCTTGGAAAGTTATCCCAGCAGAAAATTCTCCCCTCCCCCATCCTAAAAATGTATGCATACTTCCCAGTAACAAATACTATACGTAAACAATGGGCAAAATTTTTAACTTAAAGACCTTTCCCCAGGGGCTTCGGGGGTTATGTTAACTGCAAAGGATATTTATTGGGCCTTTCAACTATGCTGAACAAAATGGCGCTCTCAAATATTGAATCGCCGGTTTTAGAAAAAAAGGGGCGTGGGAGGGGTCTAGTTGCTCTCCAATCTTCTTGGTAACTTAAAAAGGGCACTAGAACTTTTAATTTCTGTTCGAGTGACCTCTCTCCCGACATTCTAGAATCACTGGGTCAATATGATCACCCCTGGGAAAAAAAAACAGGCATCTGTGATCATTCTTCTGGTAAAAAAAAATACGAAATTCCACATTTTTTCAGACAGGAGTTTGAAACGGAAAGGCGTAATAACATCCAACCATCAGGACATTCAATGCCATAACACCCACAAAATCCATCATTGCATCAACAAAATAATCCGTCAGAACCACCAACCATCACAACATCCAAAATTTAAAACTATACTTTTTGGGGGTTTAAGGGGGAAAAGGTACCTAGGTTAGGTTGGGTTAAGTATTTAATATATGCTATGCTTTACCCCCACCCCCTGATGTGCAAATATATAGCTGAAATTTGTTTCTAAACTGTTATATACTTATTGCTCTTATATAAACTTATAAATTTTTTTGGATGTTGTGACAGTTGGTGGTTCTGACGGATTTTCCTTTTGGATGTTATGACTTTTGATGCTTATGACGGTTATTCGAAGTGGTAGCACCCTGCTTGAAACCTTTACAGCAGGATCCTCTAATATGCTGAATCTGGTGGTGTGATTTTCAATAGGATTCTTTGACTTTTAGGGGGTATTTTCCCTCTTGTTTGAAAATTAGGCAATTTTTCTCAGGCTTGTAGCCTTTGGTAGGTAACACAAAACTTAATAAAACTTTATATTTGTAATCAGCATAATAAGCCGATTCTTTTGATATCAAACAGTTTGTGGTAATGAACTGTAAGTAAGGAGTGACCCAGCTCAATAGTAACCAAAACTCTAAAAACCGGAATTTTGATGCCCATAGATACATCAATAGAATCAAATTTTTATGCTGATTTCAAATATATATGTTTTATTAAGTTTAGTTATACTCATCAAAAGTTACGCGCCTGAGAAAATTTGCCTTACTTTCAAAAAAGAGGGGAAAACCCCCAAAAAGTCATAGAACTTTAATGAAAATCACACCATCGGATTCAGCGTATCAGAAAACCCTATTACGGAAGTTTCAAGCTCCTATCTGCAAAAATGCGGAATTTTGTATTTTTGTCAGAAGAAAGATCAGGGATGAGTGTTTATTTGTTTTTTTTTCTTTCTTTTTTTTTATTTCCCCAGGGGTGATTGTATCGATCCAGTAGTCCTAGAATATCGTAAGAGGGCTCATTTGAACAGAAATTAAAAGTTCTAGTGCCCTTTTTAAGTGACCAAAAAATTGGAGGGCAACTTGGCCTCCTCCCACACTCATTCTTTTCCCAAAGTCACCCAATCAAAATTTTGAGATAGCAATTTTGTTTAGCATAGTCAAAAATCTAATAAATATGTCTTTTAGGATGACTTAATCCCCCACAGTTCCCAGGGGAAGGGCTGGAAGTTATGAACTTTACCCATTGTCAGACAGTTTGTGGTAACGAACTGTAAGTAAGGAGCGACCCAGCTCAATAGTAACCAAAACTCTAAAAACAGAATTTTGATACCAATAGATGCATCAGAAGAATCAGATTTTTATGCTGATTTCAAATATATATCAAAATTTACGCGTCTGAGAAAATTTTACTTATTTTAGAAAAAAGGGGGAAACAACCCCTAAAAGTCATAGAACTCTAATGAAAATCACACCATCAGATTCAGTGTATCAGGGAACCCTGCTATAGAGGTTTCAAGCTCCTATCTGCAAAAATGTGGAATTTTGTATTTTTTGTCAGAAGAAAGATCATGGATGCGTGTTTATTTGTTTTTTTTTTTCCAGGGGTGATTGTATCAATCCAGTAGTCCTAAAATATCATAAGAGGGTTCATTTGAATGGAAATTAAAAGTTCTAGTGCTCTTTTTAAGTGACCAAAAAATTGGAGGGCAACTTGGCCCCCTCCCACGCTCTTTTTTTTCCAAAGTGACCCAATCAAGATTAATTTCATATGCAAAAAAATACAATTTTTAGTTCAGCAGTGGTTATATTTTCTTCTACATATCCTAACCTGCTCATCTAATTTGATCTTCATAGAATCTAACATACTTTTACTTTTGTTTTTTCTCCTGCATTAAACTGGATTAACAAAAAGAACCCAGGTGTTGAAGACTAATTATGTTTCTGTCAATAGCCTCATACCAGGTTTGCTATCAACGAGATGCAAGCAGTGGCGTTACCAAGATCTGTAAGACCAGTTTCAAAAATTGAGCAGGAACAATAAAGACAATTACCCTTAAGGAGTCAAATTTCAATTTTGCTTAATTCAATTAAGGATCATCTTATTCCTATTCAATGGGTCTTGTCCTATAAGGTCTTATTCTTTAGGAATCTTGCTTGCCTTTCTTTCATAATAACAAAAGGTAACTTTTTGCTTAAACCAGAATGAGAATTTAGTCAAGACAGTAGAATTTGGGAATGAAAAATATTGAACTTTTAATTCTAAATAAATAAATCACCAACAACAATTCTGAATAAATAGCTTAAGGTAAATAGTAATATTCTTTCTTTCACAGTAAAACTTAGTTTTTCTATACTAGTGTAGAATCACATTTTCATACTGCTTACTGTTTGGAATATGGTCAGCCAATTCTTGTCAGAGGCATATACCAGCTGAGCTGCAAGCAATAATCAAGCAAAGCTGAAACCTTACCATTCTTTATTGTCAAAACTGAGTCAGTGCCAATTCTTGGATTCCAGTCAAGCATTGGTCTGAACATAGTGAAACTTTTCCTGAATGCCACTAAAGTTGAGGAAAACACTTGCAACAACATGTGTGCATTTGATGGAACAAAAGTGGATGACATAGTCAGCAACTATAAAGACATTTTCCAAGGAATAGGAAAGCTAAATGGAGAGTGCCATTTGCACCTGAAGGACAACACAGTCCCAACAGGATACCCAATAAGAAAAATCACATCATTACTTCAAGGAAAACTAGAAACAGAACTTAATTGCATAGAAGAACAAGGTATAATTGAAAAAACTCCAAACCAACTGACAGGGTTGATTCAATGGTCACTTTAGAAAAAAAGTATGGCAGTCTATGAATATGTATTGAACATTTTTATTTTAACAAATCAGTCCAAAGACCATTCTTCCCTCTTCCCTCCCTGGAAGATATCACATCCAAACTCCACAGAGTAAAGTATTTGAGCAAGTTGAATGCAAGATTGGGGTATTGGTTGCTAGTCTTAGATGACAAATCTGCCAATCTAACCCCATCTTTGGCAGACACTGTTTCAAACAGATCGTATTTGGCATCATATCTGCCCAGGATGAGTTCCAAAGAAAAATTGCAGAGGCTTCTGAGGGACTAGACAGTTTTGCTGTCATCAGAGACAATCTTCTAGTTTATGGGTCAAGGAACATTGTAAGCAATTGACAGCTATACTTGAGAGAGCCAGAGAAAAGGAAATCAGACTCAACAAAAGGAAATGTCACTTTTATGTGACAAGTGTAACCTACTTTGGACATGTTATTAGTGAACAACAAATGCAGTCAGATCTTGCCAAACTTGAAGCCATCAAACCAAGAAGAACTTGCAACCCTTTTGGGTTGCAAATGTCACACTATGCAAAATACATTCCAAACTTATTAACACAGAACAAAATCCTGCACAATCTTAGCAAACCAACAGAATTCATACAGGCAAAGGAATATGACAAAGCCTTGAAAAATATCAGATTGAACAGTTTCAAACTCAGCATACTTGGACCACTCATTACTCATCAGATGGTCTTGGAGCATATATTAGGGCTGTTTTTTCAGTCATCAGTGTGCTAAGATCTTACATCTTTTTTCAGAAAATGCTTTAAAGTGAAATCTTTGGACTAAGATCTTACATCTTTGGTTGTTTTTAATGCAAATTTCTTTCATCATTCTGCTCTGATCAGTGGTCTGAGAACAATTTCTATATGGGAGAAAGATGGCATCTTTCACATATTTTGCTAACATCAGTGAGCTGTAAGATCTTAGAACAAAGATGAGTTGAAAAACAATAATCTTTGCAGAAAGTTGAAAGGTCTTAGATGTAAGATCTTAGTGCTAAAAAAACAGCAATATTGTCATCACATATGTGTCATGATCTCTCAGCAAAGCTGAACAGAAATACTCACAACTGGAGAAGGAGCTATATGCAATAGTTTCCAGTTACAAATGCTTCCACCATTTCATATATGGCAGGCATGTAAAAGTAACAAAAGATCACCATCTGCTTGAGACTATCCTCTGAAATTCACTTCAAAAAGCCCCTACCAGAGCTTGGCAAATGCTGTTCAAGATGCAACCCTATGATCTGGAGTTTGTCTACAGGCCAGGGACAGAAATTGCAAATGCTGACACACTATCAATGCTGCATCTCCCTGATGTCAACAAGAAACTCCATAGAGAAATTGAAGTTTATGTCCACCAGATTACACATGTTCTTTCAGCAATCCAACATCTGATTTACCTTGTGCAGATGAGACAGCACCTACACACATCATCCAACATCACCTCACCCAACAAAACAACCCTGCCTCATACCACCAGTAGCCCAAACCCAATCAAAGATATCACACCAGCAGAGGTATCAGTGACTCATCTTAATATGGAAGACAAATAAAGTCACCAATCAAACTAAATTTGTGACCTTACCCAAGTCTCAAAAGAAGAGAAGCATGTACATAGTGTTTTTTTGGCCTGGCAAGGAGTGAGCCAAGCACCTTATCCTAGGTCTTTGTGCTAGCAGCACCATAAGATTAGCCCCTTAGTATTCTTGTCTATATTGTAGAAATACAGGAGAAGCAAGCCTAGCACCTTCTCTTGAGGATGTTAATAACAGTACCAACAATTCATTCTCTACTGGCTGTAAGTGACATTAATCTTCTATTATAGAAGAAGGAGGATATAATATCATGCATGATTGCTGTGCTTAAGCTTCTAGTGCTTGTATATGCTTGGAGTTGTTTATTATGCTTTTTGCTCTAGATGCCTGGGTTTAACAAACTAATAATCTGGTAAAATGCTACAAGTGTGATACAAGTGGTTCTAACCTAACCCCTTTTGAAGATAGCCTAGTGAAAAGTAGGCTAGCTAAACTAGAATTTACCTTAAATTTATCTGGATTGGATACAATCCTGGGTCAAATGTGGGCATATTCGAGAAACGATTAATAAATTTCAAACACACAAAATAAAAGCAACACATAGCCTAGAGAGGCCAGTCAGCCTAAAGAAGTGTTGGCCTTACTCAGTACATTTTGTTGAAATGGCTTCTTTTTTTTCAATTTTTAACTGGAAACCAAAAAATTACCTATAGACTTGATAACAAGTCAAACTATAAATCATATGTTCCAGGTCTTGTGAAAATCTCTACCCCCTTAACAAGGAGATAAAGACTCCATTTTCTAGTATGGTGAAGTGAAAAATAATTTACAAGTATAATAATATATATATCTCTGTAGACGACGATAATATAGTTTAGGATATTTTACCTGCACCGTGTTATAAAATAAATTACAATTTCTACTAAATTTTTTTATTTAGGGCATTTAATTTATTTATTATTACTGCTTATTACTATACAAAAAGCCAACAACAGGGTTGCCGTCAGACCAAAAATTTCGTAACGTCCAAACTCTTAAAACGTAACTTCTTCCTAACTTTTGATAGAAAGTCTCTTTCAAGGCAGGGTGCCTCAATTTTGCTATTAAGAGCGGTACTTAAAGGGGGGAGGGGAAATTTGTTGCCTGCATAATGTGAAAAATATATTTTTACGTAACCTCATCAAAAATCTTCCCTCAAACTTTTAAAAGGTGCCTAAAAAGTATACAACAATAACAATTCATGCTTTTTTACCTCCAGTAAATTCCTATTTATTCAACTGTAAGTGCTGCTTCCAGTTTACCTGCACAATAGAAAGACGTCATCCCCCCGATGCGAGTACATAACCCTAGGCTAATATTTTGTTTATTTTGTTGTTGTTGTTTTTAATTGCCATTATTGGTGCTTTAAATCAAAAGTTGATGAGTAATACGTACAAGATAAAAGGCAAATTAATAAACACAGGACAATTTTGAGTTTTGCGGAAAAGAAGATAACCAACTAGATTTTGTTTTGTTAAATTTCAATAAAAACAATTTTAATAAATCTAGCTTCTTAAAAAGACCCAAAAATCATTTCAATCACTCCCTTTCCGTCTAATATTTTTGATTGGCTTGGTCTCAGTCTCACCTCCTCAAGCTTCAAATTTGAACCGCTCCAACATGAAGATTTGAATGATAGAGCTTTTGTTTTGTTTTATTTTATCAAATAAAAAATATCTCAATGGTTGTCTTTAGTTCTTATACGAAACAGCAGTTATTTTACATAAAATACTTTTTTCTTTTTGTAATTTGAATCGTAACTCCCAACCAAAAGAAAGTAAGAACTAAAAGAAGAGTTCACACAATTCAACCCTAAGAATGTTATCCTAAGGCTGTTTTGATGGGTCTCACAAGTCCAGGCACGTAAAAAAAATTTTTAGGGGAGGAGGTCAAACAATAAAAAAAAAATTAAACTCATTTTCAAAATGAACTAACAGGTAGAGAATTTTTTTCTCAAGAATATATAAATATAATCGAACGTGAGGGGCACAAAAAGCATCGGGTTTTACATAACATAAACACCAAATTTATTTAGGTTTTAAATGCATAAACGGAAAAAGTCGATGAGTTGAAGAAAAAAAATAAAAAGATCAAATAATGCAAAAACGAATCAATATTTTGCACCGAATTTTCACTTATATTTATAGATTCTGGAAAAAAAATTTATTAATATTTTAATTTTTCAATAAAAAAAAACAGAATGACTTAACCCAGATTAAAACTTAAGTTAACACACCCCTGGGAAGTGTTCTTACTGTTGTGCTACACTGATAAAGTGGGAAGTAACTGAACTTTCGGAATTGGTTGAAAAATAGTTCACATATTAAAAAAAATTGTGTGATAAAGAAATAAATTGCAGATGGAATAAAAGATCAGTGAGTTAATAAAACGAACTGGAAATGATTTAATTTAAAAAAAATTAGGGGGTTAATAAAAAACCTAGAATTTAATAAAGAAATGCCGAGAAATTCGAAGAAATGTACATTTTCACGGGGGTTGTGGCCCCAGTCCAGCCTGCGCGAATCAGTTCTTAAGTCCATATAAATGAGTTTTTTGAGTAAACTGTAAGCCTACCCTATGCAGATGAAAGACTGTTTATCTTCTTCATAAAAATGAGCATTAGTCTAGTTGTCTTTTTCTAAAGCCAAATATTTATTGATTGTCATTTTCTGAAGAAAACATGCTAAATACACAAGCAGTACTATTAAATTCTTTATTTTACACTGTTGCCAAATATCATGGCCCCTTTTCTGAAAATACACCCACCCCCTGATGGTCCGGGATATAGACCTAGGAATATATTTAAAAAAATCAACCAATAAAATTGTTACTTTACAATATGAAAGAACTTGAAAGAATATAACAAGAAAGAATGTCATCACAAGATTCGACACAACGATGAAATCTATTTATACAGTTTTATATGGGACCTCAGATTGGGAGGGGGATATAATGTCAAAAAGTGACCATGATATTTAGAAAAAGTATAGCATAAAATCGAAAATTCTGGCTCAACTAACCCATCCCCCTCCTCAATGCATAGATATAACCAAAAAATGGCTCATAATTACAGTTTTATATATATATATATATATATATATATATATATATATAATATATATATATATATATATATATATATATATATATATATATATATATATATATATATATATATATATTATATATATATATATATATATATATATATATATATATATATATATATATATATATATATATATATATATATATATATATATATATATTATATATATATATATATATATATATATATATATATATATATAATCGGTACTTGTCAATTAGCTGGTTCGCACGCAAGATATATGCTAAAGGAAACTAGTCAAATGGGTATCAGTCAATAGAGAATTGGATCGCAAAGCGTGGTTTGTCATTGCGTTTATAATATTTAAACTATTGTTTTTTTGGGGTTTAGGGGGAAAAGTACCTAGGTTAGGTTGCGTATTTAATATATACTATGCTTTATCCCCCCCCCCCCTGATATAGCCCAGCTTCGTTAGTAAACTATTATATTTTCAACATATTTTATATACTTCATTAGCATTAACCAAGCTTGACTTCTCGCGTGTGTACCAGCTAATTGACACGTACCATATCATCCTTGTAATCACTTATTTTATCAAGAAGATAGCTTTTATTATTATATACCTGTTTTTATTATACATTTTCCTTCTTGACTTTAGCTAGATCCTTCTCCATTAAATTTCACTATGACTGTTGACAGAACAAGATTCAAACTCAACACTGATGAAGTTGAAAGTTGGTGAGGTGACAAACTGACTGTTGTCACTTGTAACTAAACAAATGATAGTATTATGCTCGTGAGAGAGAATGTTATCTTAACTTATCATCCTAATAACTGAGTGATAAGATTAAATGACTGTAGCGGTGAAAGAAAAATATTTGTGGTTATAAATGGAAAATTGTTGGGGTGAAAGAAAAGGACTGGGCTTAATTGTGGTCATAAATATTGACCGCGTCAAGTCTAATATCGTACCTTGAAGCTGTGAACTTACACCTTATAAGTTCTCCGATAGCGCCGCTTATAGCGCTAAAGATCGTGCCAATAAGGCCTACGCCACCCTCAATTAATGAGAGAAAATGAAATGTGTAGCCATATAAATGTGACCTCTTCTCTTCGAGCTATCTGGAGATCAGATTCCTCTGGGAACGTGCCTTTGGAGACATGCGAACTAATTAGCTATCATTAGGCTAGATACGGCCATATAAAATGAAATAAACACAGGTAAAAAGCAATGGATTTATTGAGACTTACATATTTAGGTGAACAGCAGTAGGCCACTTCAAATGACACAACGGTGACTGAGATACAACAATGAGAGAATTGCAAAGCTTGAACATCGAAAAAGTTCTGTCTAAATGGTCCTGAATCTCTCTTACGAATGAACGTCGAAAAATTCTGTCTAAATGATCCTGACTCTGCTTTACGAATCCCTCCAAATCTGATTTACGAATCTTTCCAAATCTGATTTACCAATACTCCAAAAAGCACTTTTACCCCACTATCAAACATAGTTTTTTGTCCTGCGCTGTGAGAACTGGCTCACAATTGGCTCAGGTGGCCCAAGGATGCGAACCCTTCGTCCAATAATCTGTCTTAATTATTTCTGATGATTCAAACGTTCACACGGCTCTTATAGTTTAAACTTCCTTAGAAATATTGTGCGTAGCATCTTTTTTGTTACTAATTATCTTGGCGAAATTCAAACCGACTAGCGTCGTTGTTTGAATGAAGCTAGAATGCAATTTCTCTTTTTGCTGATTAAGAATTTAGACTCTTGGAAGCGGTATTTGAAGTCAATTAGGGGACGTTTAATTTCTGTCAGAATCATCTTTAGAAGGAAGGAATCTTTGTATTTTAAATATATCGCATTTTGTTCACGGTACATATTACCCGTCCGATTAATTAATGACGTCCCGTCATTATGACTTGCATGCCTTTGGGCTTTTGAAATGTTCGCATTTTATTAACTATTTCTTCTACATAATTATTTTATATTTTTGTTATGGGTTAATCAGGAGTGCTAAAAATTTTCTCTATTATTTTTCTTATTTTATTCTACATCCCCATCTAAAATTTGTCTACCGGACTAAGATTATTCATGGTTCTAGGCTAGCTACTATACTAAAGATTTTTTTTACATCAACACTGATTACTTTTTACATTTCCAATAAGGTTGGGGCTATTCTACCTCCAAATAAGATTTTTTTTGAATTCACTTTTTACAGGGCTTTTTTTTTATTTTGCTGTCTATATGGCACACTACTTTCTATCTATGCTACATTAAATGAATAGCTCGACAACGCTACACATAACTCTATCTGGACGTCTAACACTACATGCAAGAACTATTTAAAATACACAATATTGGGTTTACCATGTTCACTGGTAACATTAGAACACTTTCACTGGGGATGTTTGCTACACAACGTTAATGATAGGGTATTGGACGTAACATATAGTTAACGTAAGGTTATTAAGAAGTAACCTATGTAATTCACATCTATTTCATCACCATTCGAGTCCTTAACGTACTCAATACTTCTGTTGTAAATTATTGTCCTTCACTCTTTTCGTCTTGGCAAAATTTTTAAAGCACTTACGTTATGGTTTCTTCATGGTACAGTTCAAGCACGATTGTGTTCACACGATAAGCTTTCTCTAATTGTCGACTGGGAAATGATGCTTCCAATTACAGGTGTGGGAATATTCTATCAGAGTTCATTCTCACCTGCTTTTTGACAGTTCATAGGGTGCCTTATCATTAAGGGGTCGAACACTGGGAGTGCGTTTATTTTCTTCTCAGCATATCATTTTTGGGATATTTTGAGGCACATAGATAATGTATTCTCGCATAAATTGTTCATTTGTGTCTCTTAGAAAATTGTTAGCTCATGGCTTGCGTCTATTAACCTTTGCGGTAATTCCTAGGTTAATCATGGGGAATTGAAGTTTGGGTTTGGAACAGGTCGACATCAAACTATAGTGACTCCTTCAACATATTGTCTTTAACTTGTGGGAGGGGTATATTGTCACTGAGGGGTTGGTCACTGGGGTTAATTTTGGTTTCCAGGTCCATTGTTCAGAAATTATCTCGTAACATTTATGGGATAACAGAGATATGAATTTTCCACACAGAGGGGATAGGATGGGTTCCGAGAGATGGTCGAAAGGGATTCGACGCGTGAGTCTGTGACACATAAATAGTTTTTGGGGTCATCAAGTGTCATGACTATACGGTCCATATGGTATATGGGTCCATAATGATTATCAAAGGCGATATTTATGTACTTATATCTTGTACTGGTCGATGGGGTTCTCAGAATTTATGTGATTATATAGTTCGATAAAGCACTGGATACTGAGATTCAAATATAATATTACCTGATACGTAATATGGTTTGTGGTCAAAGAGACAATGATCAAAGGTAACTGTTGTTTTCGTAGGCAAAGCTGGGATGAAAATTGCCTGGAGTGTATGGTGAGTACTCTTCGTTGGTTGAGGTATGATGAAAATAGATGCTACTAAATTGTATCTGCACTGGGCAACTCATTGTAATGCTCGATATCCAATGTGTCAATCCACTTCCTGTAATAAAAATAACGAGGCAGAATCACACGTTCTTTAAAGTAAATACTCATAGTACAAATAAGTCACGTATTGATCGGGTACATGAATTTTACGCTATGAGACAGAGTTAAATAAATACACTAATATTAGTACAGAAAACAAAATTTTTATCGTGTTGGTTATAATAAAACGACATAATTCCCATTGGGAAAATTCAATACATAGAAGTTTCTTCTAAGTTGTTATAGCCTAACGACGATATAAAAGATTAATTCTTTATCTTTGAGTGTTGTCTGTTATTATGCTTTCTAATATACACTACTACATACACTTTATTTTAACTTCTTTAAACACTTAGGTAATTTTACATTAGATTTAAAATAATCATTTAAACAGAGTTTATGCTACATGATTAATTTGAGGTCTTATTTTACAACATATTTCATGCCTGCATTGTTCACGCACGTTCGTGCTGTTTAAGAAACGCATGTTGCAGCGTCATAACCACACGGTTTTACGTAAACGATACTACAATGAGGGAACAAGACATAGCAAGGACGAGTGGAGACCTCTATACCCACTCGTTTTCTAATGTCTTCCCTATTTCTTGGCTTAGACGTTCTCATGGGGTTCCGGTTTAACCTCTGCATTTCAGCTGTTCTTTCCTTCTTCTATTTAACAGCAGGCGGGCTTTTCAGTAAAACTATTTAGCCCTTTTCCTTTTGCTTCACTCTGTGGGCTACAGAGCTACTGGCTTGATTGCCTCATATTTATTAGATATATTCAGATATCGTTCAGCAGATATTTCGACCCTAGGAGTTCAAATATAAGATGATAGATGTCGATTTCTATGCTCTGTGTGCAGGTATAGTTGGCTAGGCTCTTGGCTGATAGTGGGATTTTGTGGGGTTTGAAGTATTTTAACAGTTTACAAAGCAAGGTATGTTGTGCAGACGTCAGCATATTACATTCAAATAGGCAATGGTCAATTGTTTCATTATTCATATTACAATGCCTGCAAAGAGGGGACAGGGGAATTTAACCACTTGAATTAGAAAGCTTATATGAGAATGCAAGGAAATTTAGTCCATTTGTTCCAGAACGAATTCTATGATAAATTTTAGAAAGATACTTATTGGGAAAGGGGGAAAGGATAGGATTAATCTTATTAAGATTAATATCTGATAGCCTCCATCGGTAAATATCTCTAATTGGGATTGGTCTCCCACTTGGCTGGTCAATATTTATAGCATTTTTTGCTATTTCATCAACCTGATGATTACCACTTATGCCAGAGTGGCTAGGAATGTACTGAAAGTAAGTTTTTATGCCACTTGAAGCAAGATTATCAATAATACTGTGACAATGATAAGTGTCAATGTCCAACTTATATTGAGGAGCTGAGGCCGGCAACTCAAGGCTTGATAAAGAGTCAGAATAGATGATAATATTATTCGAATTTTCAATCAAAGGTTGGTTTTGCTTAAGGTGTTCTAATGCCATGATTATGGCATTTAACTCAGCAGACATTATAGATAAATTATTAAATAATCTCTCGCTCATTGCAATTTTCAGGTGAGGAAGGAAAACACCACTTGCAACCTTCTCATTAATTTTTGACCCATCAACAAATATTTGGAAGTGATTTTTATAGGTAATTGTATTAAGTTCTGCAAATTTTTTCTGGACAAAAACAATGGGGGTTAAATCTTTATTCCATTTTGAAAATTCAGTATTTATTATGGGAAATGAACAATTCCATGGGGGGGATTGGGGAAAGTAGGTGCAATAGACTTTGCTGGTACAGGGAACTTCTTTTGAATATTGGCATACTCATCTGAAATACCTCTATACATGGCTGGATTTCTTAACCAATTATGTAATGTGTGTGAGCTGTTTCCCCGTGTTCTTCTCTTGGTTTTCGCCTTCTTAATCTCAGGATTTTTCCGTAATTACAAGTCAATATGGTTGTTATGGTCAGGGAAGTCGCGAATACGAACATACGGCCAGTAGCATGTTCCACCAGAAATTGGTCGATTCTTTGAGTTCATTCTTGTTTCTTTCTAGTCTTGTTACTTGTTGAAACAAGGTCTCGAAGGGTTTGGGGTCCAATTTCATAAAGATCTTCCTTGCGTCATGGCTAGCTAGCAATGAATTTTCATGCTTGAATATTACTCCATGTTTTAAAATATCTTGGGCCACTGCGTGAACAACGAGGATTATTATGATATTCTTAAGCCTCATCTTATTTTTTGTTTCTAGAATTAATTTATCATTAATTTTACCGGTTTTTTGCAAAATTCGTTTGTTCACTACTTTGTTATTATGATATTTTTTCAAGAGCACTTTAATTTTTAACTTAGGTCATTTCTTTATTATATAATCATTTTGTGGCATTGGCCAAAGAAAACTGATTTGTAGGCGCAAAACAGAATAAATATTTTAGGATTAGATAGGTTAGGAAAGTAAAGTTAGGACTTCCGAGCTTTATTCTGGTCGTGATATACCTCTATGACTGGTTGAGATATAGCTTTAAAGCGTAGCTAGTAATCGCTATACAATTTAATTTTACATTATAATTTTCGAGTAAGAAACACATGAATAAGCAAGCGTGCAGCACATAATTACACTGGTATCCTATTTTATGTGTAGGCCTAAAATAATTATAATCTGCACTAAGACAAAATATTTCATATATATGGGATTAATTTCTTGTGTTGGATAATATCCATCTTGGTTAGGACATGGCGCACAGTTTGGGATGCGCCCGATGAGCTGAGTCACCATCATCATTGACCGGCGTCTACAGGATTCGTCCTTATCGCTGGCAAGTACGATTTATGGTAATTTTAAGGTAATGGGTCGATTTTCTTATAGAAAATCCAAGGGGACCGCCAAAACTCAACAAATTAAACGCTGCCTGGGTTTTGAGTTTCTCCCCAGGCTTCCCACAAATTTGTCTTTACATTAATTAGGGATATTTCCATCTGTCAGGTTTTTTAACCGTTCTGCCTGACTGTGTTGTTTTTTTCTCCTTGACTTCTTGCGGTTTTTTCTTTTTCGGTTTTTCTAGCGAAATAAGGTCAAACTTTTTGTATTGTTTTTTCAAAAACTCTTGCCCTTTTAATTTCGTTTGTTTCGCGTGTGCGGCTGCTGAAGTCGGTCTTGATTTCCCTATTTCTTTAACTACTATAGGGTCTGATTCGCCATCAGACTCTTCAGAACTGGTTTCCAACGAATCCGCATTAGAACCTCTAGAGGCTGCACCTCGCGTTTTTGAGGTATCACCTCCCCTTCCTTCGTAAATTTCTACTCCTCTGGAAGTAGAAGGTTTATTCCCTAAGTCCTCGTCTTGAGTTTTCAACTCGGGAGATTTGAAAGATTCTTGAGAGCTTTGGGAGGAATAAATAGTTTTTGCGGGGTTCCTCCACTGTTTGAAGGCCATGTCCTCAGGGGGATGGGGCATTTTTTGCACTAAGGTTTCCCTCCATGAAGTCCACTGTTTAGGCTTGACCTTTGACACAGTTATATCAAGATATTGTCTTTGCTGGTCATCCTTGGGAGTTTTATTCTCGGGCAATGTACTTTGACTCGTTTTTATAGGAAAATTTATTAAATCCATAGCTTCTCGCAGGTTTGTTTTAGTTGAATCTTTGGGGGGAGTTTTCTTTACAGTAATACCTTGGGTTTCTACAGCTCTGGTTATTCCTCCTGTAAGGACAGGGGCCTTTCTATCGGTTTTGTAGGGGAAACCATATCGTCTGGAAATCTTTTGGGGGGACATGGGGTCGAAATTCTATCGGTGAAAAATTGGATTTTTGGAGATATTGTATAGTCTAATTCTCCCGCGCTCTCTGGTGATGAACTTTTTGAGCTTTTGGCGTTTTTATTCTTACTGGTATTAGGGATTTTTTCTTTGGAATAACTAGATTTTTCATAGCTAAAAATTTTTCAAAATTTTCCTCATCACTGTCATTCTCGAAATAGTCTTGCTTGAAATTAAAGGGTTTTAGCTCTGCCAATCTAGGGGGCTCATTTTCTGCATCGGACGAATCTGTAGAGGATGGATGTGATACCCATCTCTCAGGAAATTTGGCTCTTTTTATTCGGCTAACATGAGCCTTGTAAGTTCTTCCACTATCGGGGTTTTCCATTTTAAAAGTATATTCGTTATCGTACTTTTTGACTATTCTGTACGGTCCAGAATATTTGTTGGAAAGTTTTTTGCCTTCCGTTTTTGCTTCGTTCTTTAGGTAGACGCAGTCTCCTACTTTGAAATCTATATTCCCCTTTACTTTGGGTTGGTTTCTTAGCTCTTGGTTTCTTTTACATTTTTCCAACTCTTGCCTAATTATTTTATAAGTTTTCCTCATACTATTTATGAATTCTTGTTTGTAATCTTCCGAGCTATTATAATACTGCCGAGATTCAATAATCTCATTATACGGGATTCTAAAATCACGACCAAAGAGTAAATAAAATGGATTATCTTTAGTTGTTTCTGAGTAAGCAGTATTGATTACGTTAGTTAAATAAGGTAAGAATTCATCCCAGTCGTTCCTATTGTCTTTTGTATAAATACTTAATAAGTTCGAGAATATTTTATGCCTATTTTCTATTTTACCATTAGCTTGTGGATGGTACGGAGCTGTCACCATTTTTTCTATATTAAGGAAACTCATTAAGTCTTTTGTTACTTTTGAAACAAAATTGCTTCCGTTGTCACTCAAAATTTTATTAGGAATGCCAAATTTTAAAAATTAATTTTGCTAACGCCTTACTTGTGGCGTAAGCACCTTGGTTTTTCAATGCTTTTGCAAAAGTAAATCCTGAAAAATGGTCTATAACTGAAAGAATACAAGTATGGCCTCTGCTGGAAACAGGCAAGCCTCCGCTCGTTCCGTATAAGTCAAATGAGATAATATCAAAGGGATATTTTGCTACCGGGACTCTTCCCATTGGAGGATTAGGATAAGCTGGGGGGATTTTTCTTAAGTTACACGCTTTGCATGTATTTATAAATTCTTTAAGTTTTGTCATTGCCGACGGCACGTAAAAATATTGTTTTAATTTATGGAAAGTTTTCATTACTCCTAAATGTCCTCCTATATCTGAATGAAAACAGTCAAATGCAGGTACTATTAAGTTTTGTGGTAATACAGGTATTATTGAAGTTTGGTTTCTATTTGTCTCAGCAGCCACGACTCTACATAGTATTTCTTCATCTAGATCATAGTAAAAATTATCTATCTCTTTTCTAAGAGTTTTGAATTTATCCGGTAACGCATCGTTATTCACAAAATAATTAATAAGCGCCGAACACATTTCGTCCTTTTTTTGTTTTTTTTTATATTTTCTAACGACAAGGGACAATAGTTAACCTTATTTTCCTTTACTGTGTCTTTGACTTTGTTTTTCTTACATTTATGTTTGCTCTTAGCCTTGATGGCGTTAACTTTATTTTCCTCAGTTTCCGACGGAATATTTTCTGGATATCTACTCAAAAAGTCACAAGCTGCGTTTTGTTTGCCTTTTAAATGTTCAAATTCGTAATCTAGGTCTTGGATTTTCATAATCCATCTAGCTAGAATTCCCGTGGGGTTTTTAAATGTGCGCAGGTACTGCACGCTTTTATGGTCTGATCGTAGGATAAATTTTCTACCGATCAAATTGTGTCTAAATTTGTCCAAGTGGTGGATTATAGATAATAATTCTAAGCTTGTGGTGGAATAACTACTTTCGCCTTTTGATAAAGTTCTACTCGAATAGCATATAACTTTTTCTATTTTTTTTTGATTAGAAGGTCCTTGTAAAGGGTCAGGGTTTCCTATGGGAATTATTTGCGAGAGAATAGCCCCAATGTCTTTTGAACTAGCATCGGTTGTGACCACAAATTTTCCGTTTTCGAAACCAGGAAGTGATAATATTGGTTCAGAAGTGAGCGCCTTTTTGAGAAGGTCTAGGGAAGTTTGAGCTTCCTGGGACTAGGTAGCATTTTGGGAGTTCCCTTTAGTTAATTCCGTGAGGGTTTCGCAATTTGGGCGTAATTACGTACGAATTTTCTAAAGTAGCCAGTAAGACCTAATATTCCCCTTAATTCTTTCATGGTTCTAGGGGTTTTGAGGTTTTCAACACATTTTATTTTATCAGGGTCTGGGGACATCTCTCCTTGTGTCACTACTACTCCTAAAAATTTAATTTCAGGTTGAAATAAATTTACTTTCTCAGGCCGACATTTTAAATTGCCCTGTCTGAACTTCTCGAAGACCTTAGCTAATGTTGCTAAGTGTTGTTCAGTGTTTTCTCCCACGCATATGACATCATCAACAAAATGAATTATATTCTTTAATCCTCTTAACAGGTGTAATAGGGGTCTACATAGCGCGCTTGAACTTGTGTTAAGTCCAAAAGGTACCCTAAAGTATTTATATGAACCACATTCACATGTTGAAAATGCAGTTTTATGGACATCTTTTTCGGCTATTTTCACTTGGTGGTAGCCTTGGGTAAGGTCCAAAGAAGTAAAAATTTTGTTTTTGCTTGAAATAGAGTCAAGAATATTCATCTATTCTTGGTAAAGGAAATTTATCGCTAACTACTTGTTTGTTGAGGGCTCTATAATCTACTACAAGTCTAAGATCTCCATTCTTTTTTGGTACTAAGATCACTGGTGCGCTATACGGACTTATACTTGGGTGTATAATTTCCTTTTTTTCTAATTCATGGATTTTATTTTTTAACCATTCTTTGTGCTTATATGGCACCCGATATGGCTGTTTTGCTACGGAAATACCAGTCGTTACAATTGAGTGTTCATAAAACGGTATCAGCCCGATGTCATCTTCAGATGCAGAGAATAGATCCTTAAAATTTCATAATAATTCGTATAATTTGTTCTTAAGTTCCTTGTCCGTAATATGATCCATATTAATTTGTTTAAAAATTGCGATTTAGTTAGAGGGTACCTGTTATTTGAGGTTTTAATGCCGTTAACTAGGTTTGTTTTAGAATTTTCCCATTTATTTAAATCATTCTCCGTTAAAACCTGGATTTGAACTAAACACGTCCCCTTTTTTATTGTAATTCTAACATTTTCGTGGTTATTAGTTACCCAAATAAAACCTTCCCTTTGTCATAAGATATAATCTGTTCCTCGCATAGCAGATTTTCGGGAATTTCAGATGGGGTCGCGAACCATATTTCGGATTTGCTAACCACTGGCTCAATCATTTTTGATATTTGAATTTTTGAATCGTTTTGGGGGGGCTTTTGTTTTCCTTATCGCGAATCTATAATATTTTTCTTTATTTTCATTGTTTATTAGATTCATACTGGCGCTATTTTGCGCCATTGCGGCATCTTGCGGCGTCACGTTGGGTTTTACTATGTTTTTCCATAATTCCACTATTTTCTTAATTTCGTTTGACCTGTAATGTCGCACATTTCCTATTTTTATTTTCGCAGATTCAATATCCTTATTATTTAAATTTACTTGATCTCTGCAATGTCTTTCAGAATAATTGAACAAATTTCTAATTATGCCTTTTCCTTTTGCGAGACATGAGATTCAAAAGATTCCGACATTATACCGTCAGAAATTTTGTTTACTGTTATGTTGTCTTCGTATCCTCTGTTACGATTTCTTAAGGTAGAAATTTCTTCCCCTATCTTAGCTGGGTAGACAAGCCTCTCGTTTGCTACGTCTAATAGTACTCTATTGGACCTTAAAAAATTTGTGCCTATAATTGCTTCGTACGGAAAGTTATCGCATATTATAAAATTTGTCTGGAAGATCCTATTGTCCCTTTTTACGTTTAGGCAACTTGAACCTCTTGCATCCAGTTTATGTCCTGTCACACTAGTTAAATTGGGATTATTAAAATTTCTTTGTTGTCTAATATGGGGAGGCAACATATTAAATACGCAGGAGTTTATGATGTTGACTGTAGCTCCGCTGTCAACCAAGGCTTCAAAGTAAATGTTTTCTACACAAAAATCATTAAATATAGGCAACCTATTATTATTACCACTACAAGACGGCACTACCACTGTTTTGGACCTATTAAGTATTCTGGGCACCCTCTGGGTCCAATTTTTATTTCTGAGGGGCCTGAAACGTTTCCCTGAGGATTTATTTCATGTGTCGGTGCCTGTAATAGATATTCAGGCATATGAGGCTCCGTAGGCATATCTAATTGATTTACATCTGTCTGCCTTCGCCATATATTATTATGGTAGCTTGGATGTCTTGTGTCAGTGCCGCTTGATGGCGCTGACTGCCAATGATGTTGGCTTGCAAAATTTTCATGTCCCGTCGGCAAGTTTTCGTGATTTCTATATAGCATTCTCGCATTATATTAGCTTTGGCGATTATTTGGATTTTCAAATCGGTAATTAATTTGTCTATTGGGGGGAGGGTTATAAAAATTTGGTTTGTACGCGTTGTAAGGTACTGATTGGCGCAATCTTCCCTGGCTATAGTCTAGCGCACCACCGGCGCTAAAATTTGTTCTTCCAAACAAATGTTTGCCATAATTTTGCGTACTAGCGTCAGCAATTTTTGGTATATGATTGGGGACATAACGGCCCTCTCTCGCGATATGTCCAGGTCTATTACAAATATAGCACCTTATTATTGTAGGGTTATTTTCGTAATTAGATTGTTTGACAGGCTGAAAACCTACTGTTTTTTGTCTAGCGGGTTCTTGCGTTTTAATTCTTTGTGGTACTGGGGAGTTATCCCTTGAAAAGAAATTGGGAGACGCCTGATCGCCCTTGAAGATTGGGTTCGCGTTTGAATCACCTAGGCTATTTATTTTTGCCTTACTGTGATTAGCGACCATCGTATCAACTTCGATCAATCGCTCTACCTCCTGAACTGCAAGATCCAACGTCTGAATATTTTTTGATATTACCATTCTATATAGTTTTGGGGGTAGCCCTTGCAAAAAGGTATTTAGTATGACTTTTTCATACAGTTCTCCTGAACCTCTTCCATATTTTGCCTCTACTGAAATGCGTATATTATCAAGATATTCTCTTATATTTTGTGAATAATCAATGCTCACCATTCCGTGTTTTAATTTATTTATAGAACTGGTTTCGATAAATCTATCTTTAAATGCTTTTAATAATTTGTCCACCGTATTTATTGGCGAGTTGGCGTCATTGCCTATGGTATGTTCAATTTGTTTTAGAAAGGTTAAGGCCTGGCCTTTTAGTCGTAATAGGAGCATGTCGACTAACGCTTCTAGCTCTGTTTTTATTAGTTGTACAAACTGGGCCAATT
>CM051259.1:10349636-10367136 GCA_027921565.1 Artemia sinica | reverse complement strand
CTGGGACAGTCGTGTTGTGTCGATGAGCAGCCATATAGTACCACTTGTACAACCGCAAGCATATTTCATGTCATTTTAAGACATAAAAAAAAGTTGAAAAATATCCTGGTTGTAGTAATAAGGCCTCCACTAAGGCGTTTCCACATCTTTTAACCAACTGCCAAGACAATAAATCGTTATTGATGAGTGATCTTGTAATAGTTCCATGATCTTTTGGCCTTGGACCAAGAGTAGCAACATAGCAATCAATATCAGGACAAACGAATGCCATCTTCATTTTATATTTTAAATATGATGCAATTGTATATCCTTCCAATGTACAAAAATACTGTTTGAAAATATATAATAAACAATGTAGTGTCGATGAATAGCCATAGAGTATCACTAATACAGCTGTGTAAATAAAAATGATTTAAAATAAAGTTGGATAATTTTCCGTCCATGAAGTTTTAAGTCAGAAAAGAGAAAAGTGCTACTAAAAACATTATTTTTCTAATATTAAAAGTCACGACTAACATACCTAAATCATTCTCATTTTGTACTTCGAAAATATTAAATGTGACTTTTTTTTGGTTTTAAGCATTTTTCATTTCATTTTAAGATAGGAAGAAAAGTTTAAAAATGTCTGTTAAAAAAAAGATAAAAAAATCAAAAAAGTTCAAAAAAGAGGGGCGAGTTGGGGAGGGGGGTGAGGGGTACTGAGATCTTTGGAAGTTGAGCCATTGATGACTAAGGGCTGTCGTATCATCGCCTAAAATGTATACAACTTTTTGTAGTAGCTCCAATTGTATACCCACTATAGGCATCCGTATCCATATCCCCCTCACTACTTGATTTCAAAGGCCACATCCATTGCATCAGTCAAGGTTAGACAGTGACATTCACGAGTGCCTGGCCATGATAGAGGTCACAGTTTTCTAAAGGCAGCCTTTCCTTCATAGAGCTCATTGGCCCTGGCCTTGACACGGTTCAGTTTTTCTTAGGGCGACTATAGAATCCATACTTCAAAATTTATTGATTTTTAGGAGGAACAGCACCTTTCATATACAAAATAGTTTCTGTTCGTTTTAAGTTTTAGAGTCGCTCCTTACTTTCAGATAAAAAACTTGTTTTTTTCATGTAATTCAAAAAAGAAAAGGCTATTTTCTATTGCTTACACATAATATTTGTTATTTTGAAGTAAATAGACATTTGTCTGGAAGCAAATTTTCTCTGGGAAATTTTCAGTGGTGCGGTATGGGGAATGCCCCCTATTAAATACTTTGCTGTTTACGCTAAAGTATGACTTTGTATCCCAATCCTTTACGAACAGCAAGCGAAACACAAGGTTCGTTAAGTTAGAATGAAATAGCTTCTTGAAGCTCGAAGAACGATGTAGAGGGTATCCTCCTCGAAGAACGATGTAGAGGGTATCGTGGAGAGGGTATCCTCCTCATATACGTAATAGTTTCTGTTTGCTAAAGTTTTATTGTTGATCCTTACTTTTAGTTGAAAATAGCCAGTAGGTTATTTTTCTTTATCCGGAGGCTGAGCCCGTGCATTTTCAAATCTAGATTTTTCTGGTAAGCATTTATGTCATCGAAGCTTGTCTTTATGTTATTCAATGTTTGGAAAAAACTGTGAAAATTACTCTTTAATTACAATTTTTGTTACTGAACTATGGAAAAGCGAAAAGTTAATCACTTTAACAAACAAATTATCGAAGATATAACAAAAATAGAAGGTCAAGACATTGATATATCGTTTAGTCAAGTTATATCCTAACAATTCCAATTCAAAAAGAATCATCTCATTGTAAAATCATCTAATAACGGACTTGAAGTAAAACTGTAGTGCGCTTTGATTGCACGAGCTATTTGTCTTTAGGCAGTTAGATAACCTCTGCATTCAATTTGTAAACGTTCAATTTGTCAACCATCGATACGAGAGTAGAAAGTGACGTATATTATGCTAATAATAGTAGAAAGGGGGTACCAGCACAGAACGAACCACGTGGTTTATGGTTTTCTCACTGAGAATGAAAAAACAGGAATTTTCTCACTTGAAAAAACATGAATTTTCTCACTATGATGGATGTTTCTTGGACGATTATGGGTGTTGTTC
This sequence comes from Artemia sinica, assembly GCA_027921565.1. Classification (NCBI taxonomy): domain Eukaryota; kingdom Metazoa; phylum Arthropoda; class Branchiopoda; order Anostraca; family Artemiidae; genus Artemia; species Artemia sinica. Next base: position 10,365,033 of record CM051259.1, on the reverse strand, counting down.
AATTTATTTAATGTTTTTCATGGATGTCAACAGTAATTCATTTCTGTTTTATGGTTTTTGTCAGTGAGAATGAAAAAACAGGAACTTTCTCACATTTATGGATGTCAACAGCAATTTATGTCTGTTTTATGATTCGTTGTCAGTGAGAATGGAAAAACATGAATTTTCTCACATTGATGGTTGTTTCTTGGATGGTTATGTTTGTTGGTCAATTTATTTGATGTTTTTCATGGATGTCAACAGCAATTCATGTCTGTTTTATGTTTTTTGTCAGTGAGAATGAAAAAACAGGGACTTTCTCACTTTGATGGATGTTTTATTGGTTCATTGTCAGTGAGAATGAAAAAACATGAATTTTCTCACATTGATGGCTGTTTCTTGGATGGTTATGTGTGTTGGTCAATTTATTTGATGTTTTTCATGGATGTCAACAGCAATTCATGTATGTTTTATGGTTCGTTGTCAGTGAGAATGAAAAAACAGGAACTTTCTCACATTTATGGATGTCAACAGCAATTTATGTCTGTTTTATGGTTCGTTGTCAGTGAGAATGAAAAAACAGGAACTTTCTCACATTTATGGATGTCAACAGCAATTTATGTCTGTTTTATGGTTCGTTGTCAGTGAGAATGTACATGCTCGACGCAAATGTTATGAGTTTCCAGGAAACAGTTAGATCACGTGTTTCCTTCTCAGCCAATCAGCGAGTCGGTTACATATCCTTTCTCAGCCAATCAGAGGGCTTGCTTACATATTAGCGGCGGGGAGGAATATAAGGAAAGGAATTTTGCCAAAGTGTTATTAGTCTGTGAATAGAATTCAAAGGAGTGAGAAGAAGAACAGTTTGACTTTACTCATTTGGATATATATTTGTGTTGATGGCGATGAGTGGAATGTTTACCCTATTAGAAGTTGATAGTGGAGTTGATGATAATAATACAAGAGCACCAAACATTGCAGTGGAAATCACGAAAGGATAACGGCTTTGTCTGGAATGGGATGCAGTATATGCAAGATATGTGATATTCTTGAGCAAATTTAAAATGGAGGATCAATTATGTTTCGCCGCTAAAGTTGATATAGCACATGTGAATAGACTTCAATGTGCTTCAAGTGCATTGGTGAAACATATTGAAGACAATAAACAGTATCGCTAATTGTACATGCATAGTATTATTGTTGTTATAATTATTCAATAAAATTGTTTCGAAATCGAAAATGTTCCCTTTCTTTTCTGGTTATGTGGCTAACGAATCAGGGTCAGTCTAGAGTCAGCAGTCAGAGTGAAAGGATTGAAAAATGAATAAATTTGAGAAAGAGAGAATTAGATCAAATCTAGTGTTCATGGAAAAACATTTGATTTTGGATGATGATTTTCTCGAGTTATCTCTTAAACGCAGGATATTCTCTTGTCAGGGAACACTTGACATTATAATGAGGAGTGGTTCTCCCCCATTGGACTATTGTATGAAACTTTTAAAATGTGACTCAAGCGCTTATAGTCAATTTATTGATATATTAATTGGAACAAAGCAGAATCATATTGTGGATATACTTTTGAAAACATTGCCAATGGATTCAATGTAGATGGCTCCCCCGTCATTCGAAAGAGGTAACGTCACAGAGCTACTCCTCTCCCCTTTCCTACACTTTGAATTTATCGAGCGAAGACGATCAGTTTCGTTTTAGCTGTGAGAGAGTCAAGTGACATTGGAAACCAAAAAAAAAATGTTCTATATATGCCCATTGTGCATGTACACTCTTGGCAATTGGACTCAATGTGAGAATTCTACAATTATTGATGACTATAGTGAAAGTGCAAATTATGTAATCCATGTAAATTACATAGAGGCTATGCAGTACAAATTAAAGGATGTAATTCATGTCTTGAGGAGGTGTGTGACTCTCACCCTAGAGGGCACCTGTGCTCCAATTGTCACTATGATAAATGTGATCAGTGGGAGAATACTTACCCCGCTATGATTGGAAAGAATCCAAAACGTGAATTTAGTTTATTTCCACGAGATTGGTATCGTCGTGGATTTAAATTATTCTGGGAAGAGGAATCTGGTCTACGATTCAACTGTTGGGGTAACAAGACAATTTGGTTTCCACGTCATCGTTGTGACGACACTGCCTACTATGACTATAAACCAAGTGATTTTTATTTGGCAGTTACCGAATGTGATTCACCATTTGAAAACACTGTATGTGATATTGCTTCAAATAGACAGATTGAAACTCGTGAATTTCATAATATGAATGCAAATAGTATCATTGACTATACAAAGAGATACGACAAGAGTGAAGTTACATTGTACTGTAGAAAATATGACCCTGACTTTGCAGTCAATCAAGATCAATATACAGTGAATCCAAATGATTTACCGGCATTAGTGGTTCACGACAGTTGCCTATACATCGAAGAAGAAATCTAAAGTGAAGATTTAAAAACATTGTTGTATATACATGCATTTTATTAATAAACAAATTCAGAAACATTTTTTAAGCACTTTACTCTTAGGGCACTGAGATCAATACTGTATAGGTCTGAGAGGATATTTTCCACTAGAAAGTCGTTCAGACGTGGATTGTCAACATAAATGTGGAGAAACTGCATGTAAGTATAGCCGCGACATCGGAACACAAAATATAGTAGTGCATGGAAGCCACAGCTTTTAGTCGTTAGATCCTGCACCCTCTTCCGATTTTGAATAATAGTTTTCCCACTGCTCTCAATATAGTTGCTGATGTGGGGTGTGTAGAATGTATAGGGTAGACCAAGAGGATCAAAAAATTCAATCGTCTTCATTGTTTGAAAGATGCACAGCCAATGACCCGTCAGCACAGTCGACGGACTGCTATTAACAATAATCAAGGTATTGTTGACACTTTGAATTTTTCCAAGAAAGTCCGAGGGTAGACAATAGAATTTGTACTGGGACATGTAGGGGTCCATATAAAATACATTGATTATTTGACTGGTGTTCATGGTGCCAAGTCTAGTAGAACACTGCCGTCGGGAGTGATTTCCCAATAGGTTTCATATTGATTTAGTGAGATTAGTGCAATACTCTCAGCCAATGGATCGGCAAATGTACACTCTACACGCACACTCCCCGTACGTACTATACTCATATTCTGTGTGCCAGACAAATCCAGAACAATGATACCATTTGTTTTAGCAAACATATCTTCGGTTATACCATTTTCAAATAGTTGAGAGTCATAATCTAGGGTTTGCATGGTTAACTCATACAATGTTCTATAGGACTTATCAAAAGATAGATTGTAGAGTGGGATGCCGTTTACTTTGCAAACAAGAGATGAAAGTCCAAACATCTAGAATTTATGTGGGCATTCAGTCCACGATCCTATTGCACTGGCGCTTTTTACAAATGCCAAAGCGAGTTTTGACGGAATTTCGCCATTGATAAAGGATGAATCGGCGAAGGTGCGTGAACCCATGGCAATATGACGTTGATTGGTGATTGTATGAGGAACAAGTAGTTTAATATTATTTCCATTGGCTCTCAGTTTTTCCACTGCCAAAGCAACTGAACTCATGACCTGTTGTTTGCGTACATGAAGTATTGTCGAGGTGAGGGAGAGACTTACATCAGGATTGGCTGCAAGTTCTTTTCTCAATATGAAATTGGAGGGTGCAAGCGTCAATTTTATATCCACTTTAACATTGGGCGGTAGCCATTGGGGTATATTAAATATTTCATGATATATTTTTCCAACTATATGTAATTCACTAGTTGTAGCATTTTTAAGTGCATCTGTACTATCAGTATTAGTAATATATTCATATCCATTGGAGGTGCCTCTCAATTCCTTATATGACTTGGGTGTCATCAGCATGAATTGCATATAGCTTGTATAATTTGAGAGATTGTTGCTTGTGCTCACCAACGTGCCATTGATGTAGACACTAATTTGACGAAATAAATTATGTAATATACAATTTTCATAGGATATTCCATCGCCCCGAATTGGCATTGTATTACCGGATTTCCGGACTTTCATTTGTAAATCTATAAATGTCGAAGACATGTCCATAAAGTAGTCTTCATTGGAATAAATTTGAAAGTGGATATTATCGGAGAGGGGTTGTTGTGGATAAAATTGTTCATAGTAATCATGCTTGACACTCACATCAACATTTTCTGCATTGAATAGATTCAATGAGGCGGTGATTGAAGGTTGAGAATCCTTATGCGGTAGGTAGGACATCTTAGGAGAAGAAATCTAGTTTCGATCTAACAATTTTCTTCCTGGGGCTTCTTCTTCTGTTTACACTACGTGTCGGCTTTTTCCTTCTTTTCTTTGACAAGAGGGATGATGTCTTTCGTTTCCGACCTGAGTGGAGACTGATGAGTGATGCATTGTTTCTTGACCTTTTTAAGCCTTTACCATTTTGTTTTAATCTCTCGCCAAGGGTTCGTGCACTGGACCTAAGATTTACCGAAGCACTTTTTTTTAAAATCCTTGCCAGAGCCCCAATCGTATAGTGTAGAGGATGCAAAATCTGTCGCAGCCGGTACAAGATATTTTCTAGCCAGTGGTAGTGAAGAGCGAAACAGCTTAGCAAACAAACTGCCAAGACCGTAGCCAGACATTGACGAGCGACCTTTGTAATAGTCCATTCCATTGCCATGTTGTCTTGGTCCAAGAGTATTAACATAGCAGTCAATATCAGGACAAGTGAATACCACTTTTTTATTAGACATCTTGTTGTTGAACGATGGGACGAAAATGGCATGTAATCACAGCCAAACCTTTTGAAATTGCTATGGGATCGCCCAATTCGGTTCTTAGTGTTAACTGACAGAGTTCCAAATAGGAAGTGTTTACGGGAATATACTGAAGATGCTTTATATTGTAGTGGTGAATATGTTCTTGATTGGTTTTTCGTTCAAGAACTCGTAGGAGGGGAACATTTGAATTACCAACCCGAGATGTTTCCACAAATGAAGCGTAGAGAAATATACAAGTGTCTGTGGAGAAGGCAGGCGGGTAGTCAGCAAAAATGAAATTAGTGTTCCCGGCACTTTTACCATTGATTATATTGAGCTTAAAGCCAAGAACATCCTTTAGGTTATCTTTGAGAATAACCTTTTCGTTGGCAATAGGTGAACTAATGTAGATCTTGCCCTCCTCCTTTGAATAGTTGAAATGAAAAGCTCCTTTTTTACGAGCGGAAACTCTTTTATTAATAGAACGACATAAATCGTTCATACAGGTGAGTTCTTCGTAAGGTAATTCAATATATGGATAATTCATCCAATTGATTTTTTGAATTTGTTCTTGATCACCTGAAGGTGGTGGCGGCCAATCACAGGGTCTAATTTTTATATTATATTTACGATCTTTTCTCAGGATGTCATATGTATTTTTGAGAATACAGTCGATAAGAGCCACTTCATACTTTCTATTGTCGTCGAATTTGATGGTGGGGGAGAGTTTCGTCCAAAAATCACTTGTTCTATTCAAGTCATTGTAGAGAGGATCGGAAACATTGGACATGAAAGTCACATAGAAATCATTGGGCATTGTCAATGTCTTCAGCACTGACCCAAGAATCAAAATCTGAGTTGCATCCTAGCCAGCGAACAAGCAACTGTCTCTTGCCATGGCGTGTACGACTCTTTAATATCTTTTCAATTTGATAAATTTCACTAGTGTTTCTAACTTTTTGCAGTTCATATTCATAAAAACCACCGAGAATCTCATCATCTTTGGTGTCTCGCAGTCGATATGTCGTGGGCTCGGTGTCCAGGATTTTGGACACTTTAAAAAGTTCAGTGCTCCATAATTAATTCCCCTTTTCAAAAATATTGGTGGTTCTATTAATTCGAACAGTATCACCAACATTGAATTTCTTCTTCACATTTTTTTTTCTTTTTCACCATTGGAATATTGCTTTAGGAAAGCATCAAATGTATTTTCACTGTAGTGAACATCCCGAGGGCTTGAGTTGGACAGAGATCGATGAGGTCGATGGTTGTATATCCGCAAGATTTTATCTAAATCATGAATAAAAGCCGGTGTATTTCTCAGGGTACAATATCTTGAAATTAATAGACGAATCGTTCTTATTAATCGTTCAGCCAATGCAGCCTTTATTGGGGTGTGACTATGATAAAGTGTTGTATTATATTTCAAAAGAACCTTTTGCACATGGGGATTAACAAATTCACTGCCACGATCCGATTGAATTTTTCTATATGAATCCTGTTCAAGAATACTTTCAATGGCCCGAGCAACTTCAACACCTCTCTTTGATCGCAGTGGAATGGCATAGGCATAGCGACTAAAGACACTGATTGCCACCAGAATATATTTGTAGGGTGCATTGTGACACCGTTGAACTGCGTCTAAAGTTAAAAGATCCGTTTGCATTATATGCAGAGGGGAAAAGGCTTTAGTTTGTCGATATTGTTTGCTGCGAAGCCTGTGATTCCGATGCAGTGTGTAACTCGGTTCATTCTCTAGATACTCTTTTGCTTTTTTCAATGTGGTGGTGCCGGAGACAGCTTTAGAAAGCGTTTTGGGTGAACTTAAACTTCCCGCTTTACTAATATTTTCATAGACACCTTTCAGAACTTCATCCATTTTGAACGCAAGCACGTAGTGTAATGTCCACTCCCCTTTTTCACACTGGAGGGTGAATCAATTCGTCTTCACTTTTGACTAGCATCCATAGGTGTTGTAAAATCATTGCTGCTGCTACTGCTAGTATTTTAAATATTGAATCTTCTTCTTCTTTTTTAAATGGTGGTGTTGGTGTTGGTGTTGTTGGAGGACTATATTCTCTTAGTTTCTTTAGAATTTGCTTATTGCCAATAAGACTTTTGGGAAAGTTTGATACACTTAGGAAGATGTATAGATTATTGTCAAAGGATAATAGTCCTTTACGATTCGTCACCATATCACAAATTAAATCCACTAGATTATAACTTTTTCCCTGAATTATAATTCGTTTCCCTGTGCTATCGACTTGAACTTGATGTTCATCATCAGTTTCCAATATGAGATATGATAATACTCTTTTACTCTGTTCACGATAGGTGAGTGGCAATAGGTTTCCAATTTTCGATACAATTGAATTCAATTCCTTCTCCTTTGATTGCAGTGCTGCTGCAGAATCTTGAGGAGATGTTTCCTGTTTAGAGGGATCAGTGGCGGCGGTGGCGACGGTGGGTCTCTCACGATAAGGTTTATGTTTGTCCACACGTCGCAATGCATCTTGGAGTAAAAGCAGTTTTTTGTCATCGGCAATATTCTCATCATTAATGAATTTGCTTAGATTGTCTTCAAAATGTTCGATGGGCGAGAGGACAAGTTCAAATGGTGTCAATTTATAGGGTTTAGCCATTCTCTCTCTCTAGAGAAAACTGTTTATAAGTCCTGCAATTATTGGCAGTAAAAGTGTGAACAAGCTACCGCCCGCTTGAAGGAGCCGTTTTCTTTTAAAAATTTTTCCCTTGTTTTTACAAGCCAAGGCGCGTACAGTGGAACGATGTTGCTTTGTCTGTTGTCTAACACCTTCTGGCAGTTGAACATTGCCCTCAGTTAAATTTAAACAAAGTTCAGATATTAGATTAATGAAATCATTGTCAACACCATGTTTGAGTATGGCCTTCCTAAGCAATGGTTTTGAAGTGCTTAAAACGGAAAATAAATGCCGTTGTTCGTGTAGTTTCTTCAGTGTCATAATGGCAACTAATGGCCTTTTCTACTGTTCACCGGAAGATATACTGTAATTTCATTGTTGAAAATGTCGGTGACTACACGTAGATCCTCGGGTGTGCTCTGATTAAGATCCAGCAAAATGTAACCGTAGGGCTTGCTAGTCGCCTGAGTGTACGCTGACAACAGAAATTTAGGGGCGCCGGGGTATATCTGTTTATTGAGAGTTATGAGCGAGCTAGAATCACGAACAACTCGATAGATAATATAGATAGTGCAATTCAAAGCAAGGGTTCGCCTACATTTGCTCTGATGAAACAGATTGTGTAGAACTAGGGTTATGGAAATGTGTTCATGGTGGGAGCGAACAGTGAACAGTTGTAGCATTTCCTGTGAGAACTGTTCAATGGATTCAGCCAAATCATCAATAATCAACCACGAGTTCGGTTCAATACTATTGAAAACATCAAGTCCCCGTATGAATTGTATTGGTATGGTTGTGGCAATAGCTTTTATTTTATCATAGGACTCCTGCCAAATACTATAGCAATAGTAGATTTTTTTCGGCTTTTCCAAAAACATTTTATCGCAATTTTGAATTATTTTAGCTAAAAGTGTTGTTTTCCCCGACATTGAGGGACCACACAGAAACGATCTGAAGGGTGTTTTAAATTGATATATGCTGTTGGGGACAACAGTCGGACTACAACTAACTGTAAATCATATGTGTCCAATGAATAAGTAGCAATAATTTTCCCATAGATCTATCTATTCAAGAACAACAAAAAAAACAATATTTCATGGCAGCATTTATTTCGGCAATATGAAAACAAATATTTGTTCAACGTGAACTGCAACGATAAAAATAACACTTGTTCAACAAGAACAGTTGACAAAATTTCATGGTCAACATGAAAACTCTATTTGTTCAACATGAACTGCAATGATAACACTTTATGTACAATATAAATAAAAAAACACTTTTGTCTATCATCAGCACTTATTGTCTTTTAAAAAAAACACTTTTCTGTACAACACTTTTCTGTACAATACTTTTCTGTACAACAGCAGCACTTATTGTCAACTTAAACACTTTTGTATACAACAACAACAACAACAACAAGAGCACTTGAAAAAACAACACTTGAAAAACACACTTGAAAAACACGGGATAGCACAGTTGAACATTATAGTGAATTTAAAGGTGAGTCCCCCCCCAGGGCCGCGTAGCCGAAGGCCGGCCGGCCGCGGGCGGCCCCCTCCCCCCCCTGGGCGGCTGTGGGAAGGGCCCCCACCCCCCCCCCCAAAAAAAAATGTGTAGGCACCCCTTTACACGCCTTCTTTTCATCCCCACTATGAGTTTCAACGCAATAAATTTTGGGGCCCGGGAACACCCCCCTGGATATCAAATCACTTCCCGTCTCTGATTTTAACATTAATAGTTGGTTGGGGGCTTGACGTTTCACCAACTCGGGGTAGAGGGTTGGATTCCAGTTGGTGAAATCCATCCGGGAGCTGATGTGTTCCCCCTTTTCTAAATCACCCAATAAATCTTCGGTCCCATTTACCTTTAACAGCAGAGAATCTGTATCCCCATAGTAAACTTGAACCTCCCCCTCCCGTGGCCATTGCACCTTGCAAACATTGTAAAAGAACGACAACACAAGATTTTTTGAAATTTCCAGTACTGAACTGCCGCCTGCTATATTCTTGTTCAGTACCAAATTTCGCTTTCGCCTGTGTAGAAGAACCATGCCAGTCTCTATGCACGTGAACGATGTAAAATTGGGGTCGGCGATAATTCGTGCACACTCTAGAGGGTCAGTCACGACGTCGCAGCGAGATCTATTACGTACGCTTTCACACATTTTGCCAAACGCTGAATTTAGAATGAGCTTGTACATTTCCTTCTCCACCTTTGAGTTTGCCCTAGAGCGTTTATCGACAAAAGTGTCGATAAACGTTTTCAAGTACGGTCGCTGATTGAACTGCAGGACCCTGTGTATTTTTGTGATCTTGAAACCATTGCTCACCATCCAGTGCAAAAGCACATGGTGAACAACGATATTCTCCATAGGGTCCAAATCAGCAATCAGTTTCTGTTTGGAGGGAGTCCAGTGCATCCCCATATCCTCAACCAATGATCGATTGTAGGGGCTCAGAGAGTCCCTGCTCACGGGTCGATTGATACAGGGAAAAACAAAATCTTTGACGGAGTCGTGAAGCGCCATCGGAATGTGACCGTCAACTTCAAAGAACCATCCTTGTGGCCCATTGTCCTCGACGGTGGTAATGTCGGGGAACTCACAAGGATTCTCAAGCCATTGATAGTTCCCACACGGCAAAGAGTAGTGAGACATTGCCGAGGGGTACAATGAGTTCATGTCCTAGAACACTGCATTTGACTTTGCACCGGTGCTTTGTCCGCTCGGATAGGTTGATAAGACGCGGTCCCCATGAAAAACATACCCTCCCCTCATTGAACGCTCTACAAAAAGGTGCTGATCTACATCTGTGATTAGGCCTATTTCCTCCCTACTAATTTTTAAAATCAAATCCATCACTAAATGGGGTGTGGAAAAATAATATCCTATATCTAACCCGAACTCTGAATAGAATTGGTCTGTGTTCTTACAGACTATATCCAACAGAGTAAGAACGTCACTGGCCAAGTACAGTCTACAATAATCCCACCCATTTTTACAATCCCCCTTGGACCACACCTTCTTGGCAAACTCATACTCCTCGGCTGTGCATTCACTGTTGGTCAGTGAATTGTAAAAAGATTCAATTGGAGGTAGTTTCACCTCACTTAAGCGAGCGCCAGAACAGTAATAATCGTATGCGTATACACCTTTGCAGGTCAACAGATCATACATTTCACTGTCTGGAAAGTGCTGTTTAAGCAAGGGAAAGCTATCAAAATTGTCGCTTTTCTGCACTTGAATCAATTGACTCAATGCCTTGGGAAAAAACTAAAGGAATCTAAAAACCTGATTTTATTCCAACACGTATGCCCATTATCCACTGCCTGCTATTTCAGTTCGAGAAGCAACAACTTCTCGGCCGATTTGGGAATAATGTTATAGGTAAATGAACTATTTACCCATGGACTATCTACTCCCCCTCCCTCTCTGTGCATACGTGCCAGTGCTGGTAAAATAAATTTTAAGTCATAATTAGAGTTGTGAATAAAAACAGGGATAAAAAACTGCTGGCTAACATTTAAATTACACGATTGATGCGCAACCCCTCTAAAATTACTACCCCCCGAGGATATTTCCTGCCACAAGTGATTATGATCTCTGACTTTCCCCCTCCCCCCTCTTTTCCCTTTAGTCCCCTTATCCCCCTCTACAAACTCCCCCTTACAAACCCAACATAATTTTTGATTTTTAATCGCGAGACGATCCTCTGCAGACAGCACCATTGGATAATGGGTATTTCTCAAACGAGAAATAGCACCATTAGCCATGCCAATTAGTTTAGTCAGTGCCTTGACCATGCACTCGTCCTCATCCAATGTTTCTACTATTTCTAACAACCGCATGGTGTTAGAACTGTCTCTTTGCGCGTGAGCATAGGACACTGCAATAGCCTGGTGTTCTTTGACTCGGTTTGGAAATTGGGGATCGTTCACCTCCACCAGCTTAGCTTCACAATCTAAAGATATTTTGTTGCACTGGAGAAGGGTGTTTTGGAAATTTTTAAAGCGTAGAATGGCCCTATCCCCAGAAACCGTTTCCACTGTCTGGTAGCCATGCCGGCTACAATGCTTCATATGATCCCGTAGTTTTATATCACTACGGAATTGTGATAGACATGTTGGACAGTAGAAACGTACCCCTAGATCCCTACCATCCCCCAGAACTCTACTGATGTCTGTGATAGGATTAAAATGGCCAATTGAATTGGCAGGGTCACTAGGGGTGTGTATAACAACCAAACCCAGTGTCTGACCAAATAAATTGACGGGCCCCTTACAGGGAAGACCACCCCCTTCTTTTTAGAACGAACCCCATCTTCAAATTCAGTTTCATACTGAGCCACAGTAACGCCGATATTTAAATGGGCATTAGCCCTTTCAAAAACATCAATAGATCGTAGCGTTACTGGGTATTTTCCTTCTAAACACGAGAAATCTTTAGTGGGAAAATCGGACCCTTCCTTCCCATGTACAGCCCAATTGTCTAAATTCGTGTTGGAAGCGTCACGTGCTAGAGGCTTGAATGCTGATATGAGGAAAGCATACCTGAAACATTTTTGACCTGTTTCAAAACAAATCCGCTGGACACCTTTACAACCTTCTAGATCTGGATTATAATTTAAAACTACTGACCTCTCAGACCCTGCCCCCTCTTAAAATAAAATCTTTCTTAAATTTACAAATATTTACACTTAAATTTTCAACAAAAAGAACTAGAGACCCACTACCGTTTTCGTTAAAGTTCTCAAGATGCGTTATAATTTGACCTACCCAATCCATGAAAGCACCCTCAAAATTTTCTAAATTCGAATAAACCAAACGCATCTCGGAATGTATATAATGGTGATAAACTTCGCTTTTCCCCTCATTTAAATAAAACACCTTTAAAACAATAGAAACCTTAATTGATTCCCTCCCCCACAATTGAATTTGATTCTCCAGCAGTGCACGAATTCTATCTACATAGGCATGCACAATTTCTACGGGGTCAAAAACAAATTTTCCCCCCATAAGTGAATTAAAAGGGTCTCCAAAAGACGCAGTGTAAACAACTATTGCATTTAAAATTGTATTGGATAATTGAAAGTCTGGAAAAGTTGTACCCCCCTCCCCCTCTTGTATATCACCCCCTCCCCCAAGTTGTTCAACAATATTTGGGCTATGTTCCACTTCAGTTGTTTGAAGTGGACTCGTTAGGGTATTGGAGGCTGGAGGAGGAGGAGGAGAAGAGTTCTCTGTTAATTCGTTTGTAAAATCCTCCAAAAGCTGTAGCGTATTTGGGCTCAAGTCCCCCAGCTCAACTGTGCTATTATCTACATTTAAAAAATCATTTAAATACTCATCAATATTATCAGGTATTTCGTCGGAATTAGCGATATCACTCCATGGTGAAATGTTGTTGGAGAGCTCCTCACCTTCTCCAACTGATGAGGGGGAGACAAAGAATAAGGGACCAATGGTCGTCCAATCTATAAATGAAAAATAGCTTATTTTCAAAGTGTTCAAATCATCCCCTACTGCTTTTAAAATTTGGATTATTATTTAAAGTCAGCGCTTAGTAGTAGTAGTAGTAGTAGTAGCAGTATGCGCATAGTAGCATTTGGTTAATTCAACTGAAAGCAGTCTATTTCCAACTTAATATATTTACAATCTAAAACAACGCTTTACATAGAAGGCGGCAATTTGGTCAAAAAATAGCTTATTTTCAAAGTTTTCAAATCAACCCTTATTTTTTTTGCTGCGCATTTTGGCCCCGCGGCGCATCCTGCGGCGCTTCTCTGGCCCGCGGCGCATCTCACAGCGCATCCTGCAGCGGTTTTCGGGCCCGCGGCATATCTTATATTAGTATAAGATATTCGTAGTCTAAAACGTCGCATGACATAGAAGGCGGCAATTTGATGTTGTTAAAAAAATAGCTTATTTTCAAAGTGTTCAAATCATCCCTACTGTTTTTATTTTTTTTTATTTTTTTTTTCGCGGCACTTCCCCACGGCGCTTCCCGCATCGCTTCCCGCGGCGCTTCTCGAACCCGCAGCGCTTCCCACGACGCTTCCCCGGCCCGCCGCAGCGGGCCCCCGCGGCGCTTCTCGGGCCCGCATCGCTTCCCGCGACGCTTCTCGGGCCCACATCGCTTCCCGCGGCGCTTCTCGGACCCGCAGCGCTTCCCGCGACGCTTCCCCGGCCCACCGCAGCGGGCCCCCGCGGCGCTTCCCGGCCCGCGGCGCTTCCCGTGACGCTTCCCCGGTCCCATAGCATATCTTATATTAGTATAAGATATTTACAGTCTAAAACGTCGCATGACATAGAAGGCAGCAATTTAATATTGTTCAAACAATCCATCCAAATATAATTTTATATTAATACTCTTTATCTGCTCTGGAAAAAAAAAACATGATTTGAAATGGATAGCCATCTCCTCTCATGATACACAACTCATTCCGATAGAAAGTTGTTTTTTTTTATTGTAGAGGCAATGTGAACCATTCGCTAATAAAGCAATTTATAATGCAATGGATTTTGCTACTTATTATGAGCGGGATATAGTACATTTTTTTTTTGGCTTCACTAATCTAATTTAGCAAAGGGTGAATGCGTGCACTTGACATGATTCAAAAGGGAGAACATTATATTTCCTTTGGGGAGAAAAAATCTTTCAATATCCCGCTGAGATAAGTTTTATATTGGGTTGAAAAATAGTGAAAGAAAAGACTAAAAAACATTGGAAGAAATAGATATATATATTTATATATATAGGTAGGAAAAAATGCTTACATTTGCAAAATCCGTCTGGGCTTGGGTGTCGGATGGATCTGACATAGCATGCTGGAGGGTAACCTCCTGACCTAGCGTTGATGGGGCAGCTATTAGAGGTCCAAGGAGAGCGGATGTGCTAGCGATGTCACATTCCAACACGGCTTGGGCAGGCATCACTTGTTTAGGAGGCTTCGGCCAGCGACCATATTGTATGACTGTCGCCTTCGCAGGGGCCGCATTATTAGCCCTTGCTCTCTTACTGGGTGGCGGCGACGGACATTCTTCACAATTTGCCTTAAAGAAGAGAAAAAAGTTAGTATTGAAATAATTTCCCCGCTTTTTTAAAAGAAGGAAAATTAGTATCACCATCCACACGAATCATAATTTTGTCTAGAAAAGCATTTATCACTAAGAAAGCCCCCCTACGCCAGCATTTTCAGTAAAGCAAAAAATAAAAATATACTAAACTCAGAAATCAAATGCTATTTTAATTAATTAAAAAAAAGGCTTATTCATAGACATCCCAACCTAACCTTACTTTTCATGCAAACACTTTGTTTTCATTTTACAATAATGGTGATAGAATTGAGGCATGTCAAACCCTCCCCCCTTTCACCAATGTCCTAAATATATTGTTAGTAATTATTTTTGGAAATAATCCCGTTTCACCGGTTCTCCAGCAAATACAGGTTACGAATCCACAAGCTTAATAAACAGTAATCTCTTTTTGCTTAAAACCGTTTTAATTTGAGAAAGAGAAAAACAAATCCTTTTTATCGTTGAAACCTTTTGGTTAAGTCGCTAACGTTAAGGATTAACAAGTAGGAAGTGCAATTGGGGGGTGTCAGCTGTTTAAATCATTGCGGAAAAATGTTTTTAAGTCAAGTAGGCGGCGGTGGTGGCTTAAATGGAAACAGTTTATTAATAGCTATGGGAATAGACAGAAGTTGAATTTCACTTTTTGATAGGCTTACAGAAAGAATAAATTTATCGAAAAAAAGAGAAATATTTCTATTAGCAAGAATTATACCTGTAAAATCAGAGTGGGGCTGGGAGGGGTGTTAGGTTTATGTAATAAAATGAACATATTTTATGTTTTCTAGTGAGTATAAAGATTGCACGGTGGTTAGGTTTGTGGGGGGGGGGGGTACTTATCTAAATATACTAGAGGGTGACCAAGGAAAATAATTATTTTGAAAACAAAAAATGAAAATGTACTCACATTGCTAATTGTGGCTG
>CM051259.1:10115036-10349536 GCA_027921565.1 Artemia sinica | reverse complement strand
TGGCCGGGGGAGGGACAAGTTAGAGCGTATTATGGAGACACAGATTCATTATTGTTAAAAGTTAAAACGGATAATTTGCTAGAGGATTTGGAAAATAGAGAATATATTAGCTTCCGGATGGGCCTTCGGATGGAGGCCCAAAATCAATTGCTGAAATTTAAATCCAAGATGGGAGCGACTTGGTATCCCACGGCATGTTTCCCGGTCCGAAGTTGGACTGTGTGGAAACGCCCAACAAGGTTACCAAAAAAGTCTGTAAGGGGGTGCTGTCGTACTATGTAAAAGAAACTTTCACCATGAATGTTTATAGGAACTGTATAGAGAATAATTTAGTTCAAAGAGCCGATGTCATGGTCATTCGCTCTATAAAATATAAAACTATACAGCTCAAGTACAGAAAAATGCAATGAAAACCATATCGGACAAAGTCTATGTACGCGCGGACGGTGTGAGGGGGCTACCACACGGTGGTTACCTGACTTCAGATCGAGTTTAATGTGCAGATTACAGAAAACAACTCGGTCTAGAGAAAGCCTTATAGTTGGGGAGGGGAGGGGCCGTCAGTGGGGGATCGTTTTTCCGTATCCAGCTCAGAACCACCTGTTTTTAACATCTAGCCATTAATATTTATTTTTTCGTTGCGCAAAGCTGTAATTTTAAAGTGTTTATTTAGTTTTATATATTTTTTTATTATTTCGATAATTTTATGTTCTGTCCTCGTGTGGGTTCGCCAAGTCCTGCTATGGGCCCTAACACCGCCGCTGGCCACCCCACCGTGGATGGTGACCCGGTCACTGCAGTCGCCACCGCGGTACCGTCTGGAGAAGCGTACGGCACTCCAAGCAGTCGTCCCACGGATTTATTTAAAAATATTTTCCCACTGACATTTAATGTTCAAGTGTTTATTTTTCTTACTGCTATTGTAAATATATATGAATTGGTGAATTAAATAAACCATAAATTCTATTTCTTGATTATTTGTTCAACAGATTGAGGTTAGGTTAATTAGTTGCATTTTGAAATTCGAGGAGTATGTGTCAATTTCAAACACCATTAAGATCTTTTCTTTGCTGACCGTCCATGTATGGCAAAACAACACTATTAACGAAAATAATTCAGAACCATGATGAAATGTTTTTAGAAAATATGAAAAATATCTATTATTGCTATAGTGTTTGGCAAGAACCTTATGACAAAATAAAGAATATTTCACCAAGCATAAAATTCATTGAGGGACTTGACGTGTTTAATAGTATTATACCAAACTCGTGGTTGTTTATTGCCGATTTAGCTGAATCTACTGAAAAATAGTCACAGGAAATGTTACAGTTATTCACGGTCCGCTCGTATAATGAAAAAATGTCTATAACTGTTGTCCTCAATAATATTTTTCATCAGAGTAAACGTATGCAACACTTGCTTTAAATTGTACTTTCTATATTATCTAGAGTCGTTCGCGATTCAAATTCTTTTATAGCTCTAAACAAACAAATCTATCCGGGCAAACCGATTTTTTTACTTTCGGCATACATTCAAGCTACTAATAAACCTTATGGATATGTTTTATTGGATCTGAATCAAAATACACCCGAAGAGTTAAGTGTACTCACTGATATCTTTGATAATGACATTACTGTACATCTACCCTTGTATAGTAAAAAAGGTCATTAGTCACCATCATGACGCTGAAGAAGCTACATGAAAACATACATTTATTTTCCTTGTTAGCCAAATCAATACTGTGGCTTAGGAAAACTATACTCAAACATGGCATTGACAAGGAATTAGATAACTTCGGAGACCACGCTGCCATTCCATGACGATAAAATAAAAGTTCAAAATAGGGATAAAATCTTTTTAATAGACAGTGTATAGAAATTCAAAAAAATACCAGGTATTTACGTCACATATACAGTGACCTTAACCAGTAGTAAAACTGATGACGGTCGCTGTATATGTGACTCAAATATCTGGTATTTGTTTGTGAATTTCTATACACTGTCTGTTAAAATAGGATTTTATCCCTATTTTGAACTTTAATTTTATCGATAAGGAATTTATTAATCTCTTATCTGAACTTTGTTTAAATTTAACTGATGGTAATTTTCAAGTGTCAGACGGTCTTAAACAACAGACAAAGCACCATCAATCACTTGTACGCGCTCTAGCCAGCAAAAAGAAAGCAAATTGTAAAAGAAAGTGCCTTGCTCAAGCGAGTGGTAATTTCTTGTCATTGTTACTGCCGATAATTGCTGGTCTTGTAAACACTATTCTCTAGCAATGGCTAAACCCTATAAATTGATGCCAATTGAACTTGCTCTTTCAGCAAAAGAGCACTTTGAAGATAGTCTTGATAAGTTTATTAGTAATGAAACAATTCCCGATGATGAAAAATTAATTTTGCTTCAAAATGCCCTTTGACGTGTCAACAAACATAAACATTATCGTGAAAACAACTCAAATTAAATTTCGTTGACCAACATTCTGAAACTATTGAAAGTAATGAAACTTTGAAAAAGCCAAAAAAAGAAGAAAAGGATTTATTAACAAGTGTTTTAGACGTGTTGTCTCCATCCTATTGTGAAAAAGTAAAATAATCTTGACTTATCTCGCTGAAAATGAACAAATTGACGATAAAAAGAATAAAGTTATAATCCTGGGCAAGAACTACAATTTAATTGATTTGTTAACAGATTTGAATGCGAATTGTAAAAGACTCGAATCCTTTGATAATCATCTATATAAATTTTTAAGTCGTCAAAAGTCCCCAAAAGTCTTATTGGGAATTAACATGTTTTAAAACGATTAAGGGAATTTAGAGAAATGTCACGATATATATCAATGTATGGTACACCAACTGGGCCTGGTAAGGGCATTAAACGAAAGTGTCTTTTCACCACATTTAGTACACAAAAGGGTAGCGGACGCTTCACACCACGTTTACGTTCAAAACGGACCAAGTTTTAAATGGTGTTTGTGAAAATATTGGAAAACCAGGAAGCCTAAGTTACTTTTTAAGGAAGTCTAAGTCACTTTCTCAAGTTACTGGAATTGAAAAGAAACTAGCAAAAGAGTATTTACTAAAGGAACCCAGTTATACTCTTCATCGAAGTCATAGGACTAGAGGCTGTGACTATCAAAAAACTAAAGCCTTTTACCCTCGGCATATACTATAAGCAGATTTTTCGACTCTAGACGCGATTCAAAGACCTCATAATAAACCCTACAAGTATATTTTACTTGCAATAAGTGTTTTTAGTCGCTATGCATATGCAGTTTCATTGGAGTCAAAGAGAGGCAATTATGTTGGTAAGGCCGTTGAATCCATTTTTGAACAATATTCTTATAAAAAATAATCAAAAAGATCGTGGAAGTGAATTTGTTGATCTACACGTGAAAATGGTTGTATTGAAATATAAGACAATACTCTATCATAGTCATAGTCCGATAAAGGCGGAATTGGCTGAACATTCGATACGAACAATTTGACTTTTACATTTCAAAATATTGTACATGGAAAAATGTTGCTGCATTTATTCAAGATTTAGATAAAGTTATGTTGATTTGAAATCAACGCCCTCATCGATCCTTGTCCAATATTATTCCTCTTGAAGTTCATTGTGCTAACAATACACTCTTCCTTAAACAATATTCTAGTGAAAAGACGGCGAAGAAAAAATTTAATATTGGTGATACTGTTCGAATCAATTGAACAACAAATATTTTTGAATAGGGGAATTATTTGTGGAGCACTGAACTTTTTAAAGTGCAAAAGTCTTGGATACTAAACCTATAACGTATCGGCTTCATGATATGAAAGATGATGAAATTCTTTGTGGTTTTTATAATTATGAATTGGGAAAAGTTAGAAATAGTGAAATCTATCAAATTGAAAAGGTATTAAAGACTCGTACTCGCAAGGGTAAGCGACAGTGGCTTGTTCACTGGCTAGGATACAACTCTGATTTTGAGTCGTGGATACCCACTGAAGACAGTCATAATGTCTAATGGTTTTTACTTTACATTCATGTCAAATGTTTCTGACCGTCTACATGGCAATTTGAATAAAACGAGTGATTTTTGGACAAAACTCTTCCCTGCCATTAAATTTGAGGGAAGATGTGAAGTTGCTCTAGCAGATTGCATTCTGAAAAATACATATGATATCCTAAGAAAGGATCCTACATATGCTATAAAAATTAGACCACATGATTGGCCACTTGTTAACGATCAACAGATTGAAAAGATCAATTCATATGAATATCCCTTTGTCATATTATCATACAAGGAGTTTGGGAGTATGAATGATTTGTTACGTGGTATCAATAGAAGAATTTCCGCTCGTAAAAATGGTGCCTTTCAATTCAACTATTCGATTGAGGAGGGCAAAATCTACATTAGTTCGCCCATTGACAAAGAAAAGGTTATCCTCAACGAAAATCTAAGAGATATTCTTGGTTTTAAACATAATATTATCAATACTAAAATTGCTGGAAGCACTAGTGGCATGAATCGTGTCATTTTCGCAGAGTATCCCCCGGCTTCTCCTCGGACAGTTGTAAATTCCTTTACGCATCATTTGTCGAGAGATCCAGAGTTGGTAATACAAATGCCCCCTCCTACTTGTTCTCGAACGAAAAATCTCTAATGAACATATTCACCATTACAAGATAAAGCACCTTCAACACATTCGTACACTTTCGTCTTTGAAGCTCTCTCACTTAACATTAAGAAGCGAATTGGATGATCTTCTAGCAATAGCAAAAGATTTGGCTGTTATTAAATGTCATTTTCGACCCATTCATTGAAATGGCTAATAGAACTCATTTTGTATGTCCTGATATTGATTGCTATGTTGCTACTCTCGGACTGCGACAGTTGGGTCATGGAATGGACTATTACAGGGGACACTCGTCAATGTCCGGTTACGGTCTTGGTAATTGCTTTGCTAAGCTGTTTCGCTCTGCTCTACCCCTTGCTAAAAAATATACTGCACCGATTGCCGCGGATTTTGCTTCCTCTATACTACACAATTGGGGATTTTTGAGAAAGTGTTTCACAAAATTTCAGGTCCAGCGCTCGGTTCCTTGGAGAGCGATTGGAATCACGATAAAGTGGAAAAGGTTTAAAAAGGGTGCGAAAGACCTCATCATTCATCAGTCTCAACTCGGCCCGGAAGCGTAAAGCATCAAAAAAGAAAGTAAAAAGATCAAAAAATGATTTTTTTTTTCTCCTAGAAAATGGTATATCTACCACATAGACAATCTCACCCGTCAGTCATCTCATCTCTAAATCTTTTCCACGCAGAAAATGTAGATGTCAGTGTAAAAGATGGATACTATGAACAATTTTATCCACAACAACCGTTCTCTGAAAATATTCATTTTTAAATTTATTCCAATGAAGATTATTTCATAGATTTGAGTTCGACATTTATTGATTTAAGTGTTATTGTTAAAAAATCTAACAATGACAAACCAAGTGCAGCGGAGGGGCTATCCTATAAAAATTGTGTACTACACAATTTGTTTAGACAAATAAGTGTCTACATAATGGAATATTGGTGAGGACGAGCAATAATCTTTCAAATTATTCAAGTTATGTACAATTAATGTAAATGACTCCAATGTCTTATAAGCTCCTGAGAGGTATGGGTATTGGAAATGAAAATAAAACAGATACTTACATTAGCAACATACTTAGAGATGCGACAACTAAATATTTACATTTAGTTGGTAAATCAAAGCATGAGATATTGAATATACCTCAGTGGCTGCCTCCCAATTTAAAGATTGATATAAAGCTACAACTCGTGCCATCCAATTTTACTTTGCGAAAAGTA
This sequence comes from Artemia sinica, assembly GCA_027921565.1. Classification (NCBI taxonomy): domain Eukaryota; kingdom Metazoa; phylum Arthropoda; class Branchiopoda; order Anostraca; family Artemiidae; genus Artemia; species Artemia sinica. The sequence goes on along the minus strand of CM051259.1, from coordinate 10,343,694 downwards.
CTGGGCACTGCCCCAATCTGACAGTCTCTCTCACTTCGGCAATACTTCGTGTGCGAAAACAGCAAGTTATGAGTTCTCTTGCAGAGCCGCTGGAAATAATATCAAATTCCTCGTGTCTCATACAATCTTGAATCAACACCATATGGCAACGGGTATGCGTACCTACACCAGTTCATCCTTTATCAATGGTGAAATTCCTTGAAAATTGGCACTGACTTTTGTAAAAAGTACTAGTGCCGTTGGATCATGGTCAAATTCCCCACATAAATTTGAACTGTTTGAACCTTCATCGCTTGTATCTAAATTGAATGGAATTCCGCTTTACAATTTATCCTTTGATAAATCCTAGAGGACCCTATACGAATTGACATTGCAATCCCTAGATCGAGATTCACAATTATTCGGAAATGTTATAACCGAAGATATGTTTGCGAAAACTCATGGTATCATTGTATTGGATTTGTCCGGTACTCCAGATATGAGTATTGTCCGGATGGGTAATGTACGTTTAGTGTGTACCTTTGGTCAGCTATTTGAGGAAAGTATTGCATTAATCTCGCTAAATCAATTTGAAACCTATTGGGATATTACTCCTGATGGCAGTGTTTTATTGGACTTGGCACCATGAACACGAATCAAATAATAAATGTATTTAATATGGATCCCTACATGTGTAAATATAAATCCTATTACATATTTTTGGATTTCCTGGAGCATTTTCAACATGTTAACAATACCATTATTATTGTTAATAGCAGTCCATTGGTTATGTATCTTTCAAACAAGAAGCAATTTAGAATTTTTGATCTTCTTGGCTTACCATAAACGTTCTACACGCCTCACATTAAAAATTTTCTTGATCAAAGTGGAAAATTTATTATTCAAAATCGGAAGTGGGTGCGATGTTTGTCAACTAAAAGCTGTGGATTTCATGCATTATTATATTTTATTTTCTGAAGTCGTGGACATACTTACAGTCAATTCCTCAAGATTCATGTTGACAATCCTCGATTGAACAACTTTCTAGTTAAAAATACTCTTTCCTACCTCTAGAATATAAATTTTGGTGCCCTAAGAGGGAAATGCTTTAAAAATGTATGTAAGTTTGTTTATTAATAAAACTTGTATATACAAAACCCTGGGTCCTTTTAGATTTGTTCTTCTACATATAGATAATCATCAGAAGCGATAAGTGGCAGTAGCTCGACAGGATTTAAATTGTATTCATCTCGACAAGCTAAGTCAGGGTCACATTTTCAATAGTATGGTGTAACTTCATTGTTATTAAATCTCTTTGTAAAGTCAATAATACTATTCTGATGCATATTATAAAATTCACGTGTTTCAATTTGCTTATTTGAAGCAATGTCACATACAAAATTCTCACATGAAGAATCACTTTCTGTAACAGCCAAACAAAAGTCTGTTAATTTATAATCAAATTACCCGGTATCTTCACAGCGATGAGGCAAGAACCAAACTCTTTTATTATTCCAGCAATTGAAGCGCAGACAAGGTTATTCTTCCCAAAATAGTTTGAAACCACGACGATATCAGTCTCTTAAAAATAAAATGAACTTACGTTTAGAGTTTTTGCAATCATTCCAGAGAAAGTGTTTTCGCATTGATCACATTTATCATAGTGACAATTGGAGCATAAGAATCCTCTATTATGAGAGTCACAAATCTTTTCAAGACAGGAATTGCAGTCTTTAATTTGCACAGCATATCCTTTATACAATTTACATGGATTGCATAATCTGCACCTTTCATTATATTCATCAGCAAAAGTACAATATTCATAGGACGGCCAGATGCCCAACGTGTACAAGCACAACAGACATGTGGAAAACATTTTTCCGATGTTGACTGTCTCACTTCCGAAAAGAAACTGACTCACGATCAATAAAATGTCTTCTACAACGTTACAAAACCTGTTTAGACATGATTTCTTGCAAAATGGCCGTCAAAAAATTTTAATACTGATGAAATATTGGAGCACCTAGGTGTCTTCCAGGGAAATCAATAGGAACACCTGGGAGTGTCTTTCAAATCCCATGCTAGTTTCTTAAGGATATATTTAAAGCGCGAGGGTGTGCTTTGACGTCAGAGGACCGTCACGGAAATCCCATGTTAATTTTCCGATGGACTTAATTAAAGCACGAGGTTCTGTCGTGACGTCAGAGGAGTGTCGTGGGATTCCCATTTTTATTTTCCCATGGGCCTATTTAAAGCGCGAGGGTGTGTTCTCCTTAATAGATGGGCTAGTAACTATTTATTGCTATTATCCCGACCACACTCCGATTAATCATATTGTGTAATTACATAGCAACCAAAAACACCTAGGAATCCTTGGAATCGTGCCAGCTGACCGCATGGCCCTGGTGTGAGGGGCTAGGAGCTCCACTTGTACACCCCCTATTAGGCTCATGAAAATCCCATGTTAATCTGCTACTGGGCTCATCGGACCTGAAACTTCCTCACCAATCTTCTATACGAACTGCACTGGAAAGAGCATAGAAAATAAAAAGGCTTATGCCAGCTTTGCCTATCACTCAGACTACCTGTCTTGACTTTGTCTCCAATTAGCCAATGGCTTGATGGCAACTTGACTTGGCATAAGCCTTCAAGCTAGAGAATATAATTCCGAAAGTAAGTAAAAAGTAAGTTTTTGGGGTAAAAAAGTGAAATTTCTAAGGTTTTAGTTACTCTAATCTGCAATTCAGAAAATTAGAGTGAAAATAGTGTAATTTTGTTGTAAACATGAATTAAAAGGTTCGTAGACATGTCATGAAAACTAGTCCTAAAGGAAAAAAGGGTAAAGCTGGTATATGTAATATTAAAATTTCACACATAAATTTGTAAGAATTGAGGCTTGAAGTGGGTTGTAATTGGAAATTTCCCATATGATCATGTAAAAAAAAATCCGTACAAAAAAATCCGCAACGAAAAATACAGTCCGTGGATGAAAATGTACTTAAACGGTTGTATAAAGTTGATTATTTCCCCGCAAAAGTGCTTGTAAAACTTTTTGGATGTGCTGGTGTCGATTTTATGTACTGAATACTTTTCGTGGAAAAAAGTATTTTGTTTGTAATTTTCCGAGTTGATTCACGTTCATTTTCAAGTTAAAATTTGGAGTTTGGCCAGTCAGGGCTAAAATTTAAGGCATTACGTTTTGATTATACGGAAGATAAAAGGTTGGAAGATTAGTTTTCATATCTATTGGACGAATCTGACAAAATATATAACTGCTGTTATAGTTAGGCACTGGTTAGTCTAAATAACAAATGTTAATCGATTTTAATTCTATGTTAATCAAGACAAAACACATGTATTTCATATATTTTGGCTCTTGTATCGATAGATGTGACAATTATGTGTTTTGAACATTAGTTATACAATACCTCTTCGAGAACGTAGGGATCCCAACGTGGCTGCGTATAATCATGATGGTTGTTGCAGCGCTGACGGTAAAACTTTATAAGTATTCTTCCCCATCCCGATTTATCTATTTGGTAAAATGCAGTCAGTTTGCCCAGTTTGGTCGTCCAATAACGGCTGCAACGCTATAAATAAATATCAAAATAAAAACAATTAAATTCTAGAGCCACAAATAATAAATATCGAGCACATTAAAACTGTAACAAAAAATTAATTTTATTCAAAAATTGCAAGTAACATTGGACGGATTAACCTGATCAGCGCGATTGCTTCGTATGCTTCTGTGTATGCTTCTGTGTTATGACAGCTGCAATTTAGTAAGGAGAAAAGCCCGGGACAGAGTAAAAAAAATATTTAAAACCGCGTGTTTTGAAAAGGCTATCTGATGATTACAACTTGCTATTTGTTGGTGATTGACAGAAGACATCAATCATTCCAATTCTAATTTTGCAGTGAAATTTTATTAAGTGAATAAATTTATGGGGATATCAAAAAAGCCTGCAATCCATTGAAAATGACGCATGGTCTAAATGAAAAGAACATTATTAGAATTATAAGGGTTGAAAACCCTTTACAGAAGAATTACAGCCCCCTCTTACCTTGAACAACAATATACTTTACTTTTTAGCCTGGGACTCAGTGTCTCCTTTTTTACCCCAGGGACGATCACTTTCAGCCAGTGGGTGTTGAATATTTAGAGAAAGTTTATTTTCGAGGAAATCACCATATCTTGTGCTCTTTTTAAGCAATAAATTAAAAAATAAACTTTTTCAACTGAAAGCTAAGAGCAACATTAAAACTTAAAACGCAACATAAATTATTCTGTATATGAGGGAGGACAGCCCTCGCTCTTCACGCTAATACCTTTTAGCACTCTAAAAAGTGGACAGCCCTCTTTTAGAGTTTTGGTTACTATTGAGTCGAGTCACTCCTTGCTTGCAATTCGTTACCACGAACTGTTTCACAAAAAAGATCGTGCCACAGCAAAGTGGCATTTTCTACCATCAAACATTTGTGCCTCCGAGTCTTGTCCAAAGTGGTTAAAAACGCCAAAGAATGGAAATCTGATCTTGAACCTCTCATGTTGACAAATCAAAACAAATTGGCTTTTCTGCCATTTTTCGCCACGAGAGTAGAACCCCCTTATCCAATACGAAACGAACACTCTGCTGCCATCTAAAATCGAGTCTAAAGGGACAGGATCACGTGTCTTTTTCAAGGTCAATCAGGGGCGGTTTCTAACTATATTGACTCCGGGACGAAGTTTGCATATGCGCACTGAATACTAACGGGGTAATGTATTGATCCGTTAACGGGAACAGGATCACGTGTCTCTTTCTAGGTCAATGGACTTACGTTCGGTTCTCTTACATCGCAATTCAGCCTTGAGATTTTGCTTATAATAGACATGCATTAAGGTTAAAGTATCATATCGTGTCGAGACATTATGGAGAAAAACATCAGATATTGTTGACTTGGAAGTTTTAGCTACACAGATTTCTAATGTGAGTTCTGTTTAGTAAATTTTCCTAGGTTTTTTCCAAATAAAATCATTTTTTTGTAGTCCCCCTCCAAATATATTCCAACTCAGGGTATACTCCAACCCCCCCCCAAAAAAAAAAAATCTCAACTATGCGATGTTTATAGTCGTTAGAAAGCGTAAATACGCTCTTTTTTCCACTACGTAATCCCATCCTTCCCCCTCCCACCATTCATCACCATTTAATTCTTTCAATTGAACTAGCTTCTCAAATTGTCTTTTCACATACATTTAAACCAACAGAATCTTCACACTCGAAATATAGACAAAAACTGTGTGTGATTATATCTTGAGAAGGGAGATTTCGTAAACAACCTTAGCACGCGCCTTTTCTAAATTAAGAAAAACAAATGGGGGTCGCACCACTTTGAAAGGATTAAGATTGTGGGCTCGCATAATTCTAGGCAATCTGAGAAAGGGAAATGAATTATTTGCAGAATTAAAAGAGTTATTTTTAGGACTTGGAAATTATGTAAAATGCAGATGCTAATGACCCTTTAGAGTGTATATTATTCCTTTTTCTATACCTTTCTTTCTATAAAGTTTCTTTTATATTCTCAGGGGGAGAAGGGGTGAAAACTGTGCTTTTTAACTATGATAGAATTAGGCTAGAAAGCAGTCTTTAATTTAGGTGGGAGGGTTGGTAAAATTAGATCTATGTCTCTTGCACTCTAAACGAAAGACATTTTATGGTAACAGAACGGAAAAAGATTGCTTTTGCAGACAATTATACCTAATGAGAGGAGTGTTTTATTTTCAAATGACTTTGATGAAAGCATATAATGGTTTAGTTAAATCTTCAAAGTTTTACATCATTTTATTTGTAATCATTTTTTTTTATATATCATTTTATAATAAATCTCATGATTGATATGCTTGACGAGTTTTATATCGTAATCTTACAATAAATTTGTTTGTACTATATTAATTTTTTCATACTCGATAAGTCTACCCCAAACTAATCTCTACCAGATTAGTTTGGGATCGACTAGATTCCCCTAACCCAGTTATTCTTACAACGCAGCGACCCTCCATCCACTGGGCTATCACTCCGAGTGCAGGCCGCCACCGAGGGACTATCCAATCCACCTTACGGTTTATCTCAGTCCTGGTGCAACCCAGGACACATTTTTCAGCAAAAATATCAAAACATGCAAAGGAAGGAAAATTCTATTTCATGAAATTCATGCCCCCGCCCACCCCGAGCGATTCGGGGGAGTTTGGTCAGTGATGTCTCATTCCCCGAACGGAATCCGATCATCTCCATACGATTCAGAGGGGTTTGCTCACTGTTGAATTGGTCCGAGGAGACGGAATCAGGGTTTCGGCTAGATTGTAAAAGAGGCTTAAAAACGATCTCGCTCGAGATAATTTAAAGGTAGTAGTAATAAGGAAATTATCTTTGAGTTTCTACAGCAACACTCTAACGTCAGAACATCCCTGTGTGAGAAGAGTAGATGTCAAAACCGATAAAAAAGTATACTTACGGTCCAGTGTGGAATGGCACTACCACACAGTTTTCACACTATCACCTGCTCTCCACACATCACCCTCCCCCCTCCCTTTGAAAACAGAAAAGCCCCCATTTTTTCTTAACTATTGTTTGATGCTCTAAGCATTTCACCTCACAATGTTAAACTATAAATACTCTAAGACATCCCCTCTCATCACCTCGTCTCCCCAAAAACACTTTTCAGACTTTTTTCGCTAAAAATTATATTTTCAAGTCATTCATTCGGGCTTTCACAAGCAATTCAGCCCACAGTGTAGCACTATAACTACTCTAAGACATCCCTCTTCCATCATCACATCACCCCAACCATAAATTTTTCTTAAATAATATTTTTCGTCAGTGATAACACGTTTTCTGTTCGAACTAGCAATTTTTCTGCCAGAAATACCAAATTTTTTCTTAGAAGTAACAATTTTTTGATTGTGATAACAACTTTTCTGTCAGAAATAACAAGTTTTGCTTAGCACTAACAAACCTTCTCATCAAAGTAACCATATTCTTCTTTAATACCACCAAACGTTTAACCAGCAAACATAACAAACATAAACCAGCATAAGTAAAAATACCAAATCATAAGTTTCCAACAACACACACATAACACGAGAAGAAACCTAGAAAGGGAAGCAAGAAACAACAGACCTTCACACAAGTAAAATCATGAACCAACATAAGTAAAAATACCAAATAATAAGTTTCCAACAACACGCACACAGCATGAGAAGAAACCTAACAAGGGAAGCAAGAAATAACAGACTTTTACACAAGTAAAATCATGAACCAGCATAAGTAAAAATACCAAATCATAAGTTTACAAAAATAAACCCAGAAACATAGCAAGGGGAGCAAGAAACAACAGACTTTCACACAAGTAAAATCATGAACCAGCATAAGTAAAAATACCAAACCATAAGTTTCCAACAACAAACACACAACATGAGAAGAAACGTATTAAAGGAAGCAAGAAACAATAGACCTTCACACTAGTAAAATCATGAACCAGCATAAGTAAAAATACCAAACCATAAGTTTCCAACAACAAACACACAACATGAGAAGAAACGTAGCAAGGGAAGCAAGAAACAACAGACCTTCACACAAGTAAAATCATGAACCAGCATAAGTAAAAACACCAAATCATAAGTTTCCAACAACACACACACACATGAGAAGAAACCTAGCAAGGGAAGCGGGAAACAACAGACTTTCACAGAAGTAAAATCATGAACCAGCATAAGTAAAAATAACAAATCATAAGTTTCCTACAACAAACACAAAACATGAGAAGAAACCTAGCAAGGGAAGCAAGAAACAACAGAGTTTAACACAAGGAAAATCATGAACCAACATAAGTAAAAATACCAAATAATAAGTTTCCAACAACAAACACACAACATGAGAAGAAACCTAGCAAGGGAAGCAAGAAACAACAGACTTTCACACAAGTAAAATCATGAACCAGCATAAGTAAAAATACCAAACCATAAGTTTCCAACAACAAAAACACAACATGAGAAGAAACCTAGCAAGGGAAGCAAGAAACAACAGACCTTCACACAAGTAAAATCATGAACCAGCATAAGTAAAAACACCAAATCATAAGTTTCCAACAACACACACACAACATGAGAAGAAACCTAGCAAGGGAAGCGGGAAACAACAGACTTTCACAGAAGTAAAATCATGAACCAGCACAAGTAAAAATAACAAATCATAAGTTTCCAACAACACACACACAACACGAGAAGAAACCTAGAAAGGGAAGCAAGAAACAACAGACTTTCACACAAGTAAAATCATGAACCAACATAAGTTTTTTAAAATCGAAGGATTTTAAAAAAGCATTCGATACAATATCCCATTGTATTCTTTTTCGTAAATTGGATAATTGTGGTGTGCGCGGACCGGCGTTGGATCTCGTTAAATCTTATCTTGATAAGAGAAAGCAACGAATAGATGGAGGTAATTTTCTCTCTTCGCCTGTTCCTCAGTCCTCCATGGTTGGGGTGCCTCAGGGCTCTGTCCTAGGTCCTCTGCTTTTTCTAGTTTATATAAATGATTTTCACCGCGCTTTGGCAATCCCATGTCTCAGCACACATTTTGCTGATGATACGGCAGTTTCAATTTCTGAGAGGAATGACGAGGAGTTGGAGGCAAAACTTGATACTGCATTTTCTAATGTTCTTGAATGGTGTTCTGCAAATTTTATTGCTTTGAATTTATCAATAACTAATTTCATAATTTACGGCAGGAAGTCAAATATATGCCCTCGTATTACCCGAGTTACTTCTTCAAAGTATCTATTATCAATATCTCGTGTGAATGTGATAAAGTACCTTGGACTTATGATTGATGAAAGATTATCTTTTAAAACACACATTCAAAATATACGCTTAAAGATTTCAAGGTATGTTGGTTTAATGCGGAGGTTGAAGCATTATTTGCCCTACTCTGCTTTACGAAGCATTTATTTTGCTCTGATTCAGTCTAATATTAATTATTGTTCTCTAGTATATTTATCTTAATTTGAAAGCCATAATAAACCAATACAGATTTTACAAAATAAAGCAGTAAGAATCCTCAAACTTTTTATTTCATCGCCTATTTCACTTCCAAATAAGTCTTCTACAGTATCTTTATATACTTATTTAGATATACTTCCAGTTTCTCAACAATTTACTTTTGGAGCAATTATTTTCAAATTTAATTATGACATTAAGAAATTACTGCCATATTACCTCAATCAAAGTTTGTTCTCCCGATCACAAGATTTACATCGTTATAACACGCGACAAAAAAAGAGTATCTACATTTTACAAGTATAGTACTGAGAGATCTAAATTCACCCCGTTTGTGTCAATAGCCCGGTACTGGGATGCTCACAAGGATTTTATTGATAAATTTTCTTCTATCTATTTAATAAAAAGGAATCTTAAATTTCATTTAGTTCAGGATTATTTTTAATTAAGTGTCTTTTTAATATGATTAAGTTATTTGTTTGGATTGTTGTTCTAAGTGAATGTGGGCCTCTCGGCTATCTTTTAGTATGAATTTATATTTAATAATATTGATCCTTTTTTTATATATTTATATTTATATTTGGATCCTGGGCTAGCTGCTACTTTCATATTATTGTTGTATTAATGTATCTTTGCCGTCATAATTATCTTTGTAATGTAGCGTAAAATTTTTTATTGTATCTTTGTCTAGGCCTAGTTTTTCGAGCTTGTCTCCCCATGGGCCTATGTTAATTATATACATGTATATGTTAATAATAAAATGATTGAACTTGAACTTGGAGTAAAAATACCAAATCATAAATTTCCAACAACACACACACACACAGCATGAGAAGAAACCTAACAAGGGAATCAAAAAATAACAGACTTTCACACAAGTAAAATCATGAACCAGCATAAGCAAAAATACCAAATCAAATGTTTCCAACAACACACACACAACATGAGAAGAAACCTAGCAAAGGATGCAAGTAACAACAGACTTTCACACAAGTAAAATCATGAACTAGCATAAGTAAAAATACCAAACCATAAGTTTCCAACAACAAAAACACAACATGAGAAGAAACCTAGCAAGGGAAGCAAGAAACAACAGACCTTGACACAAGTAAAATCATGAACTAGCATAAGTAAAAATACCAAACCATAAGTTTCCAACAACAAAAACACAACATTAGAAGAAACCTAGCAAGGGAAGCAAGAAACAACAGACCTTCACACAAGTAAAATCATGAACCAGCATAAGTAAAAACACCAAATCATAAGTTTCCAACAACACACACACAACATGAGAAGAAACCTAGCAAGGGAAGCGGGAAACAACAGACTTTCACAGAAGTAAAACCATGAACCACCATAAGTAAAAAATAACAAATCACAAGTTTCCAACAGCACACACACAACATGAGAAGAAACCTAGCAAGGGAAGCAAGGAACAACAGACTTTCACACAAGTAAAATCATGAACCAGCATAAGTAAAAATACAAAATCATAAGTTTCCAACAAACACACACACAACATGAGAAGAAACCTAGCAAGGGAAGCAAGAAACAACAGACCTTCACACAAGTAAAATCATGAACCGATATAAGTAAAAACACCAAATCATAAGTTTCCAACAACAAACACACAACATGAGAAGAAACCTAGCAAGGGAAGCAAGAAACACGTCCCCTATGCTACTCCGCGCAGCAAAACGTAGAGGGAGCCCGATTTTCTAAACGAAACCATGATTTGACATGCTCAATATTCCTAAAGATATAGTTGCTGGACCATTCTACTATACTGAACAAAAATAGTTGTCTCAAATTTTAACTAGATCTGTTTGGGAAATAAACTGACTTGAGAGAGACGGATTGACTCCCCTCCAATCTCTTTTACTGCTAGAAAGGACCCTAGAACTTTTAATTGTGAATCAAATTAGCTTCTTTAAATGTTTCAAAGATATTTCTAACCATTATAGAACGTGTATGTTCCTGTTTCGGAAAACTGAAAACTCTCTCTATCTGTGCGTCCGGACGGGGTATATGCTTGTCGGTGGAGATTTTCAAGTTAAAAAACTTAATTAACTTGAAAAAAATTTTCAATTTAATTAAGTGGCCCACCACTTAACCTAGTGTAAGTTAACCATAAAAAAATGTTACGTGCGCACATGTAACCTAGTCTAAATTAACCTTAAAAATGAAAAAAGCAAGCTAAGTTTTTTTCTCGCGCCTGGGAATTCATGATAGTGTTTTATTTTTTTATGAATCTTAAAATGACATGAAATATACTTGTGGCTGTACCAATTGTACTCTATGCTTGCTCGTAGGCACAACACGGCTTTCCCAGTAGTACTCTATGGTTGGTTATCGACACTACCTAGTTTAATGCATGTTTATAGGTCATTGATGATTTTACAGCGGAATGATAAACACATAAGTCGTATCTAAAAAAGTGAAGATGGAGCATCTTAAGAAAGTGTGTTCACATGATAGTGTTATTGTAGCATTGAATGCTGACAAGGAGAATTATTTGAACTATGAAACAATTACAAGCGGTAGCACTTCTGGAAATGTATGCGTGCATTGTCATGACAGTAAGGAATTAAATTTCTTTGGAGTACCAAAAAAATTCAACTCTTATGATGGTGGATATGCGAGATTGAGATCTCCGGAGATGATCGCACTCAAAGAGAATGCCAACATAAAAACAATAGTTGATGAAGAGGGGCATTTTCTTGCTAGTGCTTGTGGTAACATGTTACCCAGTGTTACACCCCATCGTCAGCTTTCGGGTATTAGCATTCAACGGAAGATCAAAAGAAGAGAGGCATACTCTTCTACTAATATCATAAACCACATCTCGTCTACGTGAAGGAACTGTTACCTGTGTAAAAATAATGTGGTAATAGACAGTGAAATTGCTGGAAAAATAAAAAGGACTTTGACAGAAAATATCAATAATGCATATAAAGATGAATTGATAACAATAAAGTGTCAACAAACGTTATTATTACTATTGATCATATAGTCAATGAACCTAATAATAGCAAAGAGGAAATGTATATTGGACATTTAGGTGACACCCTAGTAAAAATAGTGTATGACACAAAATGGAATAATGATTATTCTACTGATTAGGAACTACGAGAAGACGATAGCTACAGCATCAAGAGAGAACATGATGAAGTATTTTATGGAACAGATCCAAAATGTCAAAGGTTGTTCAATGACATTAATAATGTATAATAATGAATGAAACATATTTTTTATGTTAATATTCTACATGTCATTATTTCAGTAAAAATATTTTATGCATTACTTTGACATATTCCCATTATTTTTAGGATATTCTAGAACATCAAATGTTTAGAATATCTGTTAAAAAGTTGGTGAAAACGAATTTTCAGCAATAAAGATGCTACTACTACTAACAGGCTCATAGCGGATATGTTAGAAAATGAAATAGGTTAATAGAGCTTTTACTTTTACTTGTCTGAGAGATATAAAGTTGAGCTGATTTTTTTAACTTGAAAATCTCCGCCGACAAGCATACACCCCGTCCAGACGCACATATAGAGAGAATTTTCAGTTTTCCGAAACAGGAACATACACGTTCTATAATGGTTAGAAATATCTTTGAAACATTTAAAGAAGCTAATTTGATTCACAATTAAATGTTCTAGGGTCCTTTCTAGCAGTAAAAGAGATTGGAGGGGAATCAATCGGTCTCTCTCAAGTTAGTTTATTTCCCAAATAGATCTAGTTAAAATTTGAGACAACTATTTTTGTTCAGTACAGTAGAATGGTCCAGCAAGTATATCTTTACGAATATTGAGCATGTCAAATTATGGTTTCGTTTAGAAAATCGGGCTCCCTCTATGTTTTGCTGCACGGAGTAACATAGGGGACGTGTTTCTTGCTTCCCTTGCTAGGTTTCTTCTCATGTTGTGTGTGTGTTGTTGGAAACTTATGATTTGGTATTTTTACTTATGTCGGTTCATGATTTTACTTGTGTGAAAGTCTGTTGTTTCCCGCTTCCCTTGCTAGGTTTCTTCTCATGTTGTGTGTGTGTTGTTGGAAACTTATGATTTTGTATTTTTACTTATGCTGGTTCATGATTTTACTTGTGCGAAAGTCTGTTGTTTCTTGCTTCCCTTGCAAGGTTTCTTCTCACGTTGTGTGTGTGTTGTTGGAAACTTATGATTTGGTATTTTTACTTATGCTGGTTCATGATTTTACTTGTGTAAAATTATGTTGTTTCTTGCTTCCCTTGTTAGGTTTCTTCTTATGTTGTGTGTGTGTGTTGTTTGAAACTTATGGTTTGGTATTTTTACTTATGCTGGTTCATGATTTTGCTTGTGTGAAAGTCTGTTGCTTCTTGCTTCCCTTGTTAGGTTTCTTCTCATGTTGCTTGTATGTGTTGTTGGAAACTTATGATTTGGTATTTTTACTTATGCTGGTTCATGATTTTGCTTGTGTGAAGGTCTGTTGTTTCTTGCTTCCCTTGCTAGGTTTCTTCTCATGTTGTGTGTTTGTTGTTGGAAACTTATGATTTGGTATTTTTGCTTATGCTGGTTCATGATTTTACTTGTATGAAAGTCTGTTGCTTCTTGCTTCCCTTGCTAGGTTTCTTCTCGTGTTGTATGTGTGTTGCTGGAAACATATGATTTGGTATTTTTATTTATGCTGGTTCATGATTTTACTTGTGTGAAAGTCTGTTGTTTCTTGCTTCCCTTGCTAGATTTCTTCTCATATTGTGTGTGTGTTGTTGGAAACTTATGATTTGGTATTTTTACTTATGTTGGTTCATGATTTTACTTGTATGAAAGTCTGTTGTTTCTTGCTTCCATTGTTAGGTTTCTTCTCATGTTGTGTGTGTGTGTGTTGTTGGAAAGTTATGATTTGGTATATTTACTTATGCTGATTCATGATTTTACTTGTGTGAAAGTCTGTTGTTTCTTGCTTCCCTTGCTAGGTTTCTTGTCGTGTTGTGTGTGTGTTGCTGGAAACATATGATTTGGTATTTTTACTTATGCTGGTTCATGATTTTACTTGTGTGAAAGTCTGTTATTTCTTGCTTCCCTTGTTAGGTTTCTTTTCATGTTGTGTGTGTGTTGTTGGAAATTTATGATTTGGTATTTTTACTTATGTTGGTTCATGATTTTACTTGTATGAAAGTCTGTTGTTTCTTGCTTCCATTGTTAGGTTTCTTCTCATGTTGTGTGTGTGTGTTGTTGGAAAGTTATGATTTGGTATTTTTACTTATGCTGATTCATGATTTTACTTGTGTGAAAGTCTGTTAATTTTCGCTTCCCTTGCTATGTTTCTGTGTTTATTTTTGTAAACTTATGATTTGGTATTTTTACTTATGCTGGTTCATGATTTTACTTGTGTGAAAATCTGTTGTTTCTTGCTTCCCTTGCTAGGTTTCTTCTCGTGTTGTGTGTGTGTTGTTGGAAACTTATGATTTGGTATTTTTAGAAAACTTGCTAGTTCGAACAGAAAACGTGTTATCACTGATGAAAAATATTATTTCTAAGAGAAAAATTGTGTGTGTTAAGTAACCGTTTGGTAGTATTAAAGAAGAATGTTGTTACTTTGATGAGAAGGTTTGTTAGTGTTAAGCAAAACTTGCTACTTCTGACAGAAAATTTGTTATAACAACCAAAAATTGTTACTTCTAAGAAAAAATTTGGCATCTCTGGCAGAAAACTTGCTAGTTCGAACAGAAAACGTGTTATCACTGATGAAAAATATTATTTCTAAGAGGAAATTGTGTGTGTTAAGTAAACGTTTGGTGGTATTAAAGAAGAATGTTGTTACTTTGAAGAGAAGGTTGTTAGTGTTAAGCAAAACTTGCTACTTCTGACAAAAAAGTTGTTATCACAATCAAAAATTGTTACTTCTAAGAAAACATTTGGCATTTCTGGCAGAAAACTTGCTAGTTTGAACAGAAAACGTGTTATCACTGACGAAAAATATTATTTCTAAGAGAAATTTATGGTTGGGGTGATGTGGTGATGGCAGAGGGATGTCTTACAGTAGTTATAAAGCTACACTCTGGGCTGAATTGCTTGCGAAAGCCCGAATGAATGACTTGAAAATAGAATTTTTTGCGAGAAATGTCTGAAAAGTATTTTTGGGGACATGAGGTGATGAGAGGGGATGTCTTAGAGTATTTATAGTTTAACATTGTGAGGTGAAATGCTTAGAGTATCAAATAGTAAAGAAAAAAATGGGGGCTTCTCTGTTTTCAAATGGGGGGGGGAGGTGATCTGTGTAGAGCAGGTGCTAGTGTGAAAACTGTGTCGTAGCGCCATTTCACACTGGACCGTAGTATACTTTTTTATCGGTTTGGACATCTACTTTTTCTCAAACAGGGATGTTCTGACGTTAGAGTGTTGCTGTAGAAATTCAAAGATAATTTCATTATTATTACTACCTTTAAATTATCTCGAGCGAGACCGTTTTTAGCCTCTTTTATCATCTAGCCGAAACCCGCATTCCGTCTCCTCGGAACGCTTCAACACTAAGCAAACCCCCCTGAATCATATTGAGATGATCGGATTCCGTTCTTGGAATGAGACATCACTGATTAAACTTCCCCAGATCGCTTGGGGTGGGCGGGGCATGAATTTCATGAAAGAGAATTTCCCTTCCTTTGCTTGTTTTGCTATTTTTGCTGAGAAATGTGTCCTGGGTTGCACCAGGACTGAGATAAACCGTACGGTTGATTGGATAGTCCCTCGGTGGCGGCATGCGCTCGGGGTGACAGCCCAGTAGATGAAGGGTTGCTGCGAGGTAAGGATAACTGGGGGAGAGGAATCTAGTCGATCCCAAACTAATCGGGTACAGATTAGTTTGGGGTAGACTTATCGAGTATGAAAAAATTAATATAGTACAAACAAATTTATTTTAAGATTACGATATAAAACTCGTCAAGCATATCAATCATGAGATTTATCGTAAAATGATATATGAGAGCTCTTCATGCCCGATTTTCGATGTTTAAAATCCATTCCATAGAATAACCTGTTATGTTGTCTCTTAAAGGGCCACTTTTTCTCTTCTCTTAGATCATATTCATTATAATATTCACTGTTATATCTTGCACTATGCATATTTTTCTTTGAGTTTTCATCACTGTCTTTCATACTATATTTTGAGATATT
The DNA here is from genome assembly GCA_027921565.1 of Artemia sinica. Taxonomy (NCBI): domain Eukaryota; kingdom Metazoa; phylum Arthropoda; class Branchiopoda; order Anostraca; family Artemiidae; genus Artemia; species Artemia sinica. The sequence goes on along the minus strand of CM051259.1, from coordinate 10,327,524 downwards.
TCTGTAGAGATAGCCCTCTTTTCCACGTCTCTTCTTTCGATTTTCCTCTTCCTCTTCTTTCATATTGAACCTTGTTTTATGCGAGATTGCTTGCAATCTGTATAGATTTTTCGCTATATCATGTATAATTTTTCTCCTCATTTTCTCCAGATTTTTCTCGTCTATCCCTACGTTCACACTGTCTAAGCATGTTGTAGTAGGTTCATGATAATGCTCAAAATCATGATAATGTCCTTTACATATAGAACAGTCACAAAAAAGTATATTTCTAACTCGACATGATCAACCAGAGGCTCAGGTATCTCATGATGAGGGGCAGATTGTGCAGGCATTAACGGCCTCGTAGGGGGGAGATGAGGTATGGATGGGCTATGCATTGTTGACCGTTTTAGTGGTGTGACATTATTATTCTTGCCCTTTTCATTGGGCAAGTCAACTCGGGGATTTCCTTAAAAAGAAGAAAAAATTTATTATAAAATAACGATTCCCCTTTTACTGAAGAAAAGAAATTAGTGAAAGATTTTTATGAAAGCCCCTTAAACTATTAATTATCTAAAGAGTAGATAAAATCCATGAATTCGAAAATAATAGCATTTAAATTGCTCCATCCCTTCCTTTCCGGGAAGGTAAAACTTTGAAGATTTAACTAAACCATTATTTGCTTTCATCAAAGTTATTTGAAAATAGCACACTCCTCTCATTAGGTATAATTGTCTGTAAAAGCAATCTTTTTCCGTTCTGTTAATAAAAAATGTCTTTGGTTTAGAGTGCAAGAGACATAGATCTAATTTTACCAAACCCCCCCCCCAAATTAAAGACTTTGCTTTCTAGCCTAATACTATCATAGTTAAAAAGCATAGTTTTCATCCCCTCTCCCCCTGAGAATATAAAAGACACTTTACCGAAAGAAAGGTATAGAAAAAAGGAATAATATACACTCTAAAGGGTTGTTAGCATCTACATTTTAAATAATTTCCATGTCCTAAAAATAACTCTTTTAATTCTGCAAATAATTCATTTCCCTTTTTCAGATCGTCTAGAATTATGCGAGCCCACAATCTTAATCCTTTCAATGTGGTGCGACCACCCTTTGTTTTTCTTAATTTAGACAAGGCGCGTACTAAGGTTGTTTACGAAATCTCCCTTTTCAAGATATAATCACACACAGTTTTTGTCTATATCACGAGTGTGAAGATTCTGTTTGGTTTTAAATGCATGTGAAAAGACAATTTGAGAAGCTACTTCAATTGAAAGAATTAAATGGTGATGAACGGCGGGAGGGGGAAGGATGGGGTTACGTAGTGGAAAAAAGAGCGTATTTACGCTTTCTAACGACTATAAACATCGCATAGTGGAGTTTTTTTTTTTGGGGGGGGGGGGGTATACCCTGAATTCCAATATATTTGGAGCGGGACTACAAAAATGATTTTATTCAGAAAAAACCTAAGAAAATTTACTAAACAGAACTCACATTACAAATCTGTGTAGCTAAAACTTCCAAGTCAACAATATCTGATGTTTTTTACCATAATGTCTCTTAACGATATGATACTTTAACCTTAACGCATGTCCATTATAATCAAAATCTCAAGTCTGAATTGTGATGTAAGAGAACCTTACGTAAGTCCATTGACTTAGAAAGAGACACGTGATCCTGTTACCGTTACCGGATCAATACATTGCCCCGTTAGTATTCAGTGCGCATATGCAAACTTCGTCCCGGATTCCATACACTTATAAACAGCCCCTGATTGACCTTGAAAAAGACACGGGATCCTGTCCCGTTAGACTCTATTATAGATGACAGCATAGTGTTCGTCTCGTATTGGATAAGGGGGTTTTACTCACAAAGCATAAATTTTGCCCAGCAAGGGTCAAAACCTAAAGAAAAAGCCTGTTTAGGGTATTAAACCAGGAAATATACTAGAACTCAAAACATGGGTTTTAAATTCCCCTAATTAAAAAACGAAAAATTGGGTTTATTTTTTACTGTAACATGTTGCCTGTGAAATAAGATATCCCAATATATTGAACATCCTGGGCAACGGGCATGCAGAGTATGAAAATGCGTGACTATAGGTGTTTTTGGTAGGTTTAGATCAAACAGTTGATGATAAGGAACTATAAATAGGGACCGACTCGGCTCACTAGTAACCGAAACTCTAAAAGACGGAAATTTAAAATCAAAAGATACATCATCAGAAACAGCTTATTATGCTGATCCCAAATTTTAAAAAAATCATCAAGTTTCGTGATACCCATCAAAAATTGCGAGCCTTTGGAAATTTTCCTGATTTTCAAAAAAGGGGAGAAAAGCCCCTTGAAAATTAAGGAATTTAAATGAAACCCACTTTATCAGATTAAGTGTATCAGAAAACCCTACTGTAGAAGATTCAAGCTCATAAATACAAAATGTGGAATTTTCCATTTTTGCCAGAAGAAAGATCACGGATGCTGTTTTGATTTCTTTCTCTTTTTTTCCCCTAGGAGTGGTTGTATCTAAATAACAGTCCTAGAAAACTGATAGAGGAACGTTCGAAATTAGTAAGACCATAGGCACCACGGAACTAGGTTCGGAACTAGATCATATAAAGACCATCTAGCTCCAAACAAAAGGATATACAATAGGGAACTTACCTCCTGAGGGCAGTGGCGGATAAAAGGAGGGGGTGCGCCTCCCCCCTCCCTAGCGTAGTCTAAAGTAGTGTAATTTACTTAATTAACTCAAGTTTGCGTTAACTAAACTTGCTCCTAACGCAAGTTTATTCGATCAATGTATTTTGCGCCCCCCCCCCCTAATTTTTTTTTCGGATCAACCTATTTTGCGCCAACCCCCTAAAAAAAATCCTGGATCCGCCCCTGCCTGAGGGTCTAAACCGTATCAACAGACACTGATTGCACATAGTTTATTGCAAGAATTATACAAATGAGACACCTTTTTCTACCTGTATTTATGTAAGTCAATGATCCAAATTATGATCTACGTTCAGTATAGCATAGAATACAAATTGTCTGAAGGGTCTTAACTCAGGACATGAATATCCAGATCAAACCAAATGATAATAATAAGAATATTTTTTTTTTATTTGGATTGAATGAAACAGATAATGGGTTGAAATTTTAATTGCTTACCAACTAGACAAGTTCTAGCTCTAATTAGATCCCAGACCAAGGGTCGGTTGGGCCTACAAACCTCCACCTGAAAATTTAACCGCAACGAAAAACGATTATAATGCCTCAGATGACATACCCCCCCCCATTTACCTTCCACGACCCCAGCATGTCCCTGGACCGATTTCAGACCATCGAATGAACCTTTTTGACCAAGTTGGAATACGACTGACCATCTGGAACGTACTCACACTCAACTTTCCTGGAGCTAAATCAATGCTTGCCTATCAGTGCTCAAATAGCAGCCTGGGCATCGTCCAAGTATAGCTTGATTTGTGAATTTCTCGGGGTTTTTCTGCTGTGAGGGTGCGTATAATCGAAAATTTGACTGCCCTAGTTTTCATTAGTGCACTAACAATGGCATTAAAGTACGCAAAAGCTGACTTATACGAACTGAATTCATCTCGTCTGGCAGTGGCACCATCTATATTCGTTAACTTACGGCTCTTTCGACTGTTTAGAAAACCACCAGATGCCACTACAAGTCATCAGCGATCCAAGCGTAGCCATAGAGGGAAAAGAGGAGGCCAGAGAAATAAAAATTGTGCTATCTCTATTCTCGTTTCTAACACGAGAGCGAGGTCTCTCAGAACGGCAAGGGAACGTATTCTGACAGTAGTTAAACGCATCCCTCCTAGTGAAATCCCTCCTATGCTCCGTCCGTGGTATGATAACCCAGTATCGTCGCTGTCAATTACCCCACCTCCCCTATCACATGAGTTTTTCTTGGCGAAGTGCAGGCTGCCCAATATCCTAGTATGTAATGCCCGATCGCTAAACAACAAAACCGACAAACTTGAAGTAATTCTCAAACAGACGAGTTCCCCCAGCGTTGTGATCACAGAATGTTGGGATATTAATGATGAAACTGGGCATATCAAAGGGTAATTTTGGGATGTTAACGATGAAACCGGGCATATCAAAGGGTACCGTTTTTTTAATACGAGACGCGACCGAGGGATTAACCGACGAGGCGCCGGGGTCGGCCTGTACTTTCGGGAAGACTTACCTTGTAAATTACTAAGTCAGCCCAGTGTCTCATGCCATGAAGTAATATGGGTCGAATGCAAACCAAAGCACCTACCTAAGTGATATTCGTGCTTGGTTATAGCCGCAGTTTATTACCCCGAGAGTGCAAAGAACAGGAAAGAACTGATACAGTATATCCGAAACTGTGCTGATGACCTACGCCGCAAACACGCAATGCCTGCTTTTGTAATCGCTGGCGATTTCAATCAGACTAATAAGTCATGGGTGTCTAGCATGCATGACCTCAAGCAAGTTGTCTCAATCCCAACGCACGTCAGTGGTAGTATATTAGACCTTATTTTCACAAACATTCCCGATTATTACGAAGTACCCTGCTCTCTCGGTCCGTTGCATAATTCTGACCGTAACGCACTTCTTTGGAAGGCCAAAGTTGGCCTTCCAGCACCACGTAAAGTAATAATTGCCACTCAACCTATGACTAAAGAGGCAATTCGTTCCTTCAGACAGTGGATTGGGGCGTTTGACTTAGATGAGATTTTCTCTTTGACAGATATCGACCACAAAGTTGATACTTTCAACTCTTTGCTGTTATGTAAATATCATGAACATTTCCCTGAGAAAAAAAATAACTGACACTGACAAACCTTTGTTAACACCAGATCTCAAGATGCTTATCTTAACTCGCTGCCAGTTACATCGCATTGGTGATATTGTTCAAGCAAACAAATTTCGTAACCACATTGTTAAACTGTTACGAGCAGCGCAGAAACGGTACGTTCATGACAAAGTCTTGCCTCTCCTTCAAGGTGAGCCCCGCAAATGGCACTCCGAAGTCAAGCGTCTTACCGGTAAATGTACCACCAGTAACGTTAAGATACAGAAAGATGACAGAACACGGATAAAATCAGCTGAAGTGAACGCCTTTTTCACTTCAATCTGTACTACTCACCCGTCCTTCACCGAAGCCGAAATCGAAGCCCTTATTGCTGACGTCTCTGAAGATACAATCGTTGAGGTATCCGAGTTCCCGGTGTATAAAGAACTTCAAAAGTTGAAAGGCAACTGTGCTTCTTATCCAGAAGAATTGCCAGTTAAACTTTTAAGAGAATATTCTATGTTTCTAGCAAAATCACTCTCATCACGGATCAATGAGTCGTTCAAGGAGCACAAATTCCCGAGTGCTTGGAAAAAAGCCTACGTGCGCGTCTTATCCGAAGTCAAAAACCAGAAATCCTGCGACCAGCTTCGTCTGATTTCTAATACGCCTAATATGGCTAACGTTACCGAATCCTTTATTTATAGAGAGCTCCTAGCCCAAGTTCAGCCAGCCCTTGATCCGTTTCAGTACGGCTGCTTGAAAGGGAGTAATACGACGCATTATCTAGTACGTCTCTACCACCTGATTACCGAGTGGTTTGACAAAGGCAGTAACCTCGTTGACCTGCTTTTAGTCGATTATCGTAAGGCATTTGAGTTCCCCCATTTTTGTGATTACAGAATGTTGGGATATTAACGATGAAACCGGGCATATCAAAGGGTAATTTTGGAATATTAACGATGAAACCGGGCATATCAAAGGGTACAAGTGTTTTTTTTTTAATAAGAGACGCGACCGAGGGATTAACCGACGAGGCGCTGGGGTAGGCCTATACTTTCGGGAAGACTTACCTTGTAAATTACTAAGTCAGCCCAGTGACTCATGCCATGAAGTAATATGGGTCGAATGCAAACCAAAGCACCTATCAAAGCGATATTCGTGCTTGGTTGTAGCCGCAGTTTACTACCCCGAGAGTGCAAAGAACAGGAAAGAACTGATCCAGTATATCCAAAACTGTGCTGGTGACCTACGCCACAAACACGCAGCGCCTGCTTTTGTAATCGCTGGCGATTTTAATCAGACTAATAAGTCATGGGTCTCTAGCATACTTGACCTCAGGCAAGTTGTCTCAATCCCAACGCACGTCAGTGGTAGTATATCAGACCTTATTTTCACAAACATTCCCGATTATTACGAAGCACCCTGCTCTCTCGGTCCGTTGCATACCTCTGACAGTAACACACTTCTTTGGAAGGCCAAAGTTGGCCTTCCAGCACCACGTAAAGTAATAATTGCCACTCAACCTATGACTAAAGAGGCATTTCGTTCCTTCGGACAGTGGATTGGGACGTTTGACTTAGATGAGATTTGCTCTTTGACAGATATCGACCACAAAGTTGATACTTTCAACTCTTTGCTGTTATGTAAATATCATAAACATTTCCCTGAGAAAAAAATAACTATTAGTGACACTGACAAACCTTGGTTAACACCAGATCTCAAGATGCTTATCTTTACTCGCTGCCAGTTACATCGCATTGGTGATATTGTTCAAGCAAACAAACTTCGTAACCGCATTGTTAAACTGTTATGAGCAGCGCAGAAACGGTACGTTCATGACAAAGTCTCGCCTCTCCTTCAAGGTGAGCCCTGCAAATGGCACTCTGAAGTCAAGCGTCTTACAGGTAAATGTGCCACCAGTAACGTTAAGATACAGAAAGATAACAGAACACAAATAAAATCAGCTGAAGTGAACACCTTTTTCACTTCAATCTGTACTACTCACCCGTCCTTCACCAAAGCTGATATCGAAGCCCTTATTGCTGACGTCTCTGAAGATACAATCGTTGAGGTATCCGAGTTCCCGGTGTATAAAGAACTTCAAAAGTTGAAAGGCAACTGTGCTTCTTATCCATAAGAATTGCCAGTTAAACTTTTAAGATAATATTCTATGTTTCTAGCAAAACCACTCTCATCACTGATCAATCAGTCGCTCAAGGAGCACAAATTCCCGAGTGCTTGGAAAAAAGCCTACGTGCAGGTCTTACCCGAAGTCAAAGACCCGAAATCCTGTGATCTGCTTCGTCCGATTTCTATTACGCCTAATATGGCTAACGTGACCGAATCCTTTATTTATACAGAGCTCCTAGCCCAAGTTCAGCCAGCCCTTGATCCGTTTCAGTACGGCTGCTTGAAAGGGAGTAATACGACGCATTATCTAGTACGTCTCTACCACCTGATTACTGAGTGGTTTGACAAAGGCAGTAGCCTCGTTGACCTGCTTTTAGTCGATTATCGTAAGGTATTTGACTTGATCCACCATTATACAGCAGCAAATAACCTCAAAAAGATGGGCCCTAGGAAGTATTTTTTGTTCTTAGTTGTTGACTTTCTGCGTAACCGCTACCAGTGTGCCTATGCCCTCTTCCCAAGTGACTTAAACTCTGAGTGGGCTGAACTGACGTGTGGCGTGCCGCAAGGCACTAAGCTGGCAGGTCTTCTGTTTTTAGCGGCAATTAACTACATTATCCTCGATTTTGAAGACAGATTCAAATACGCGGACGATATCTCCCTACTTCTGAAATATCTTGCTGAAAAGTCAGGCGTGTATCCGCAGTTCAGCAGTGACATCAGTAAATCCTTTCTCGAGCAGTGTAGCATTAATGACCTCCAGCTTAATGTGAATAAAACAAAAGTCATGATGTTTAATCCGCTTAAGCGTGACCTCTCATGCCCAGATCCGTGGTACCCTACCACCTCAACCTCAGTGATTCTAGGGGACACTTTCAGTGTCGACTCTTCATTTAGCGCGCACATCGCCGGTCTGGTGAAAAAAGGTAGTTGCGCACTACGGTCGCAAATTACCTTGCGCCGACTGGGTTTCTCACAAAGTCAGCTGAAGACGATTTACGTCACATATATGCGCCCTATCCTAGAATATGCGTGTCCTGTGTGGGGCCCTCAGGCTCATAATATTGATCACCTAAGTGAAGATCTGGAGGCCATTCAAAAACGGGCATTGAAAGTGATACTAGACCTGAAATACAACTATTATGATGCTGCCCTTAGTACCTTACGACTGCCAACGTTGCGTGATAGGCGCTTGCAGTTGATGTGCAACTTTGGGCAGTCCCTTCTTTCGTCCAAGAACCACCGTTCGTTGCTTCCCCCACCTGCGCCTATCACCGCCAACACCCGCCATAAAAACCAACTAGTGCCGCCAAAGTGTCAAACAACCCGTCACAGCAATTCATTCGTACCTTTTTTGTCAGTTATTTAAACCTCCAGTGACAAATATTTTGTAATGTGCTAAACAGCGCCATTTAGTCACGGCTTCAGCTACGGCTGCGATAGTTGTTCATAAAATAAATGAGCCTATGAGTCTATGAGCTAAAACACTTCAATGTACCTGTGGTTGGTCTTAAGGAAACCCACCTTGTCGGAAGAGAGTCCGAGGATATTGGTGAAGGATATCACCTGATCTAGTCTGATAACCCAAAAAGCAAGACAAATGGTGTAGGCCTCGTGCTGAACGTCAGAGCCAAGAGACGCCTTCTCTCCTATAAACAAATTTCAAATATAATACTGATGGCTCAGCTCCAGCATAAGCATGGAAAATGGACAATTATTGTAAGCTATGCTCCCGCCAATCCGATTCCTGCGGAAGTGTAGGATCAGTTCTATACGGAGCTCTCTGAGACCCTGTCTATAGTCCCACCCCACGACATCGTCACTCTACTTGGAGACCTTAACGCGACGGTAAATGACAGGGAGAGCGCGTGGAGAAGTCTTCTCGGTCCTGTGACTCCGGATACACTGAATGACAACGGACAAAGACTCCTACAGCTCTGCAATATACGTAATCTGGTCATATCAAACACGCTCTTTCAGAGACGAGATATACACAAATGCACTTGGTATAGTACCGACGGTCAGACAAAGAAGATGATCGATTATGTTATAATCTCAGGTCGCTGGCGCTCGTCAATAAGAAATTGCCAGACTTATAGGTCGGCCGAGCTTGGAAACATAGACCATAGAATGGTAGTCGCCACGCTGAGGCTACGCCTGAAAGCACAACGACAAGAAAGACGGCCTCCCAAGCTCGATCTGAGCAGTCTGGCTCTATCTGAGATGCAACAGAAGTATGCTCTCGATATCTCTAACCGTTTTAGCTGCCTCCAAGTTCTGGACGACCCTGAAGTAGCATGGAAGTCTTTCAAAGATAATATACTCTATTCTGCTGGCAGTACCATTGGCTGCAGCAGACACAAGAATAAACCCTTGATATCCCCGGAGACTCTGTTTGTGATCGAGCGGCACAGGCCCGCTTAACAAAGAATATGCCACAGTACAGACGACTCAATGGCCTGCGCAATAGCACACTGCACAGTGATAGGAAGAACTTTGTTGACAAGAAAGTCAGCGATCTTGAAGATTCTTCAAGGAAAAGAGACGTCTGCTCCCTGTACAAACACCTCCGTGAACTGACGGAAGGGAAGACTTCCAAAGTGAGCCGTGTTTTGTCTGCTGACGTAAGCATGCTGGATGACGAAGCAGGCCAACTCTCCACCTGGAGCAGTCACTTCTCAACGCTTCTGAATGCCGAGGCAGTTGGTCATCCCGACCCAGATCTGATTCAAGCAGCCATGGCCACACCCGAGACTACTTCCGACCTCGTATCACAACCGTTTACCACCTCTGAGATCCAAAATGTAGTAAAATGGTAAAATAATAATCGTGCCCCCGGCGTCTGTGGTATTTCTGCAGAACCCCTCAAGTATGGGGGTGCAGCGATGATTCTGTGGCTCCAGCGCTAATATTCTCAGCTGTGAGGACGATGGAAAGCATACCAAATGACTGGTGTGCTAGCATCATATTGCCGCTCTGGAAACGTAAGGACAGCCGTCAAATCTGCTCCAACTATCGTAGGATCACGCTTCTCTCCGTTCCTGGTATGTCACTCTTCGTCATGTCACTCCTGGACAGATGTTACACATTTTTGCGTAGAAAGAGAAGAGTCCAACCAGCCAGATTCATGCCCGGTATGTCGACGACGGAACAAATTTTCAGTATGCGCCAGTTGATCGAGAAGACGCGACAGTTCCACCGAAAGCGTACATCGCATTCGTGGAGTTTAAGGCTGCCTCCGATTCTATTGATCGCCGTTCACTTTGGCTGTTACTAAGAACTACGAGTCTACCCAAGAAATGTTGCTCAGTTTTCGAAAAGCTGTATGAGAATACGAAGAGCTGCCTGCAAGACAATGGAAGACACAGGCCCAAATTCTCGGTGAAGACTGGCGTCCTGCAAGGTTGCACTACCGCTTCCAAGCTTTTCAACTGCGTTATAGATCATGTTATGACCGGTACGACAAATTGCCTTCCGTTTGGTCTTCAGTTTGGAGACCGGCTGCTCTCTGATACTGACTTTGCCGACACCATAGCGCTAGTTGCGAACACCGTCAAAAAGATTACCAAAGCTCTCCAGGTGCACTCAGAAGAAGCCTCGAAAGTTGGACTGAAGATCAATTGGCAGAAAACCAAAGTTATGCTCCTTGATCCCCCCCCCGTCCCGTTCTACCGTAAAGGAAGTCAACATCAGAAGCAGCCGAGTATATGCGGTTGAAAACTTCACTTACCTGGGATCTATTCTGTCGAAGGATGGGTTGATCACAAAAGAGCTTATATCTTGAATAGCCAAAGCGTCGGCAATGGTTGGGAGGCTTAGCAGCATCTGGCGAAAGCCAAGCATAAGCCGCCTTACCCAAATATGCATTTACAGTGCGTCAGTCAGCATCGTGCTGCTGTATGGAGCGGAGACGTGGCTAGCTGTAAATCTATCCTCAGCGCCGTCGATGTCACACAGATGAAACATCTCCGAAGAATCGAGGGACTTTACTGGACTGACTTCGTTAGCAACCAGACCCTCTTGTCAAGTACGGCACAAACTCCTTTCTCGACGCAGCTCACCCAGCGTACTGTTCGGTGGCACTGCCACCTCCTTTGCATGTCACGCAACGCCCTAACACGGGTCGCATTCGACTTCAACCCCACCCTACACGGATGGAAACGACCCAGAGGACGCCATCCCCCCCACTAGGTGGAAGGACAACGCCGATGAATTCTTCACCCAAGCCCACATCCCGATGGAAGAAGCTGCGAGCCTGGCAACCGATAGGTCAACCTGGAGGCAACTGGTCTCATCGTTCTCTACGCCGAACCCTCAGAAGGAGCCTTAAGAATAAGATAAAGTTGAAACTAATAAAGTTTCAGGCGCCGAGAAAAGAATTTTAATATAGAAATCCAGAACAATCCTTACAAATCCAGTACAATCCATAGAAATCAAGTACTGAGGTGGTTATGGATTTGATAATGACCTTAGTGGGTATACTATTGGAGCTACTACAAATTCTTAGTACAAAATTCGTACATATTTTAGGCAATGATACGGCAGCCATTATTCATTCATGCCCCAGCTTCCAAGGGCCCCAATACCCCTCCCCAAACTTTTTGGCCCGTCCCTTAATTTTTTAATATTTTTTAATTCTTTTTTAATTTAATTTTTTTGAATTTTTTTCAATTTTTTTTACATGTCTTAAAATGACATGAAATATACCTAAAACAAAAAAATCACATTAAATCAGATTAAGTAAATCTGGATTTTCCACAGCACCACGTGAACCAAATATACCCGCCTCCACATTGTGAATTTCACAAGTGAATTTCGCAGAGATAGTCTCCAATGTGGAGGCGGGTATATTTGGTTCATGTGGTGCTGTGGAAAATCCAGATTTACTTCGAGGAGAGGTGGTTAAGAATATTCTTGATTTCATTCCATATTCTCCAAGGTCAAAAAATCAGGAAACACAAACTCTCAAAAATTTAAAAAAAGACCCACACATCATTATCACCAGGGCTGATAAAGGAAATAAAATTGTTATCCTTGATAAAACTTCATATAATACAAAAGTTACAGATATTTTATCCGACACCCATACTTACAAGCCCATAGATTCAGACCCCACCGATAAGTTCACACGTTTAGTACGAAAGGAGCTAGGAATTTTGCAAACTGAAAGACTTATTACTCCACAAATGTATAAATTATTTTACCCTAAAGGTTGTTCAGCTCCTAAATTTTACGGGCTCCCAAAAATCCACAAAGATGGAGTCCCTCTACGCCCAATTGTGGTTTCTTATAGCTCTCCGACTGCCAGATTGGGGAAATGGTTGTCAACACTTTTTCGCCCCCTTATGCAAACACAAACTTCATACATAAGAAACTCAGTTCACCTTGTTGAAAAATTAAAAGACATTGAAATAAAAAAAGATACAATTTTGGCCAGTTTCGATGCCATTTCTATGTATACGTCTTGCGACACTAAAAAATGTGAACTAGCTCTTCAAAGGAAATTAGAAGATAATATTGATCAAATAGACTACAAAACACTGGATATAGAAACTATTATGCGTCTCGTCCGTCTTTGCAATAGTTCCTCCTCATATTTCCGATATAATAATCAATTTTTCACCCAAATTAGGGGTTTACCCATGGGTACAAGTCTTTCACCATTTTTGGCAACTTTTTATATGGAATTCATAGAAACCTCTGCTCTGGAAAATTTTCCGATGAAACACCGTTTCTGGGGTAGGTTTGTGGATGATGTTATTTCTCTGTGGGAGCATGGAGGAGAGTCACTTAACTCCTTCTTAACTCATCTAAACACTTTGGACTCTAACCTTCAGTTCACTTTAGAACTAGAACATAACCACAAACTTCCTTTCCTAGATGTTTTAATTTTCAATAAGTCTCTTGGCCTTGAATGTTCTATTTATAGAAAGCCTACGCATAACGATAGGTATTTGCATTTTTCCTCCAACCACTCTCCCTGCATAAAAAGAGGAGTGGTTATTTCTTTGGTTGACCGAGTAATAAGAATATGCTCAGAGCCTCACATAGACTCAGAATTGAACTATATTAAGGACATTTTATTTTGCAATGGCTACCCTATAAAATTACTTGAGACCATTATAGACAGAAGACGAAAAAAGGCAGAAGGGAGTACATCAGGTCCACAAGCCCCAACAGATACCGTCCCATTGGTGGATGATAAGAAACTTTTCACTGTTCTACCCTACATTCCAAAATTGAGTGACAAATTGAAAAGAATCCTTAAAAAACATAAACTTAGCGTCGCCTTTAAAAATTCAAATATTACACAGAACTTTTTTAACAACGGCAAAGATAAAACCAGCCCCATTCTGGGTAGTGGTGTTTATAGAATTCCTTGTTCTTGTGGCTGTTTTTATGTTGGTAGAACCCAACAGCAATTGGGGGAGAGGTTATCTGAGCACAAGTCCTCAATCGACAAGGCAATGAGGTTACGCCAAAGGCCTGAGGTTTTTGATTCCGCCTTGGCGCAACATGTGTACGAGAATCCACACCATTTCATTTTGTTTGACGAGGCCTCTATCGTTGCCCCCGTTAAAGGTCTCACGCAAGTTTTCAGGGAGGCAGTTGAAATAAAAAAGCACATTCACCAAAAGGTAGCTCTCAATAGAGACACTGGAGAAATTTTTCTAAGTCCCATTTATGACAAAATTATTAATTCTGATCGTTTTTACATACATCCACAAAGTTATATTGTGCAATCGAATAGAGTCTCCGATAACAATCAAACTGGAAAGCGATCAGCCTTTAAAAGTGCTTTACGCAAAATGAAATTCTGAAATGCCATTTAGACTTGTGTTTTTTATTCAGTTACCCTTTCACCGTTACTAGGAAAGGGTCGTCCAATTTTAGTTTGGTGTTTTTATTTTAAGGTTTGGTTTTTATATTTTTATCAGTTTTATTCTGCACTGAGGACGGTCAAGCGGAGGTCTTGACCGAAATATTTGCATAATTTTTCAATTTTTTCACTGGCTGTTAATTGTCCTCGTTTCTTCTTTCTTCGCGATTTTTTGTTTATCATGATTAGCCAGTGTGGTCTCAGAAATTATTTAAGAATGAAATAGATATGTTAGTCGTGACTTACTATGAGAAAAATATTGTTTGAAGTAGCACTTTTCTTTCTTTTTTTTACTTATAATTTTTTCGGACAGAAAATTTTACAACATTCATTACATATATTTTGTAGTGTTGTGTCATGGTTAATCTTCTCAGTGTTACCTCAGCTGGTGTTTCAAGGTCCATTTTAGATTATGGTTTATCTTCTCAGTGTTACCTCAGCTGGTGTTTCAAGGTCCATTTTAGATTTTTTTTTTTTTGAAACGTAAGACTTAGGATATTTTTATAGTGTTTTGTCTTTGTTTATGTTGTCAGTGTTATCTCTGTTGTTGTTTTAAAGTGCATTTCGTAATTTTATCGTTTGAAACGTATGACTTGGAATATTTTTTGTAGTGTTGTGTCGTTGTTCATCTTGTCGGTTTTACTTCTGTTGATGTTTCAAAGTGCCTTTTGGAATTTTTTCGTTTGAAACGTATGACTTGGGATATTTTTTGAAGTGTGGTGTCGTGGTTTATCTTGTCAGTGTTATATTCTGTTGATGTTTCAAAGTGTATTTTGGAATTTTTTCGTCTGAAACGTTTGACTTAAGATATTTTTGTAGTGTTGTGTCGTGGTCTGTCTTGTCAGCGTTACCGCTATTGATGTTTCAAATGGCATTTTCGATTTTTTCATTTGAAACATAAGACTTAGGATATTTTTGTAATGTTGTTTCGTGGTTTATCTTGTCAGTGTTATATTCTGTTGATGTTTCAAAGTGTATTTTGGAATTTTTTCGTCTGAAACGTTTGACTTAGGATATTTTTGTAGTGTTGTGTCGTGGTTTATCTTGTCAGTGTCACATTCTGTTGATGTTTCAAAGTTTATTTTACAATTTTTTCGTAGTAAATATATGACTTGGGATATTTTTGTAGTGTTGTGTCGTCGTTTATCTTGCCAGTTTTACCTCTGTTGACGTTTTAAAACGCATTTCGGAATTTCCACGTTTTAAACGTATGACTTAGGATATTTTTATAGTGCTGTGTCGTTGTGTATCTTGACAGTGTTACCTCTCTTGATGTTTCAAAGTGCATTTTAGAATTTCTTCGTTTGAAACGCATGAGTTGGGATATTTCCGTAGTGTTGTGTCGTGGTTATCTTGTCAGTGTTACCCCTGCTGTTGTTTCAAAGTACATTTTGGAACTTTATCGTTTGAAACGTATGACATGGGATATCTTTTGTAGTGTCGTTTCGTGATTTATCTTGTGTTACCTCTGTTGATGCTTCAAAGTGCATTTTGGAATTTTTTCGTTTGAAACGTATGACTTAGGATATTTTCGTAGTGTATCGGGGCGTATGTTGTGTCGTAGTGTATCGTAGTGTTTGTTGTGTATGGGTGTATCTTGTCAGTGTTACCTCTGCTGATGTTTCAAAGTGCATTTTGGAATTTTTAGTACATATAGTAAAAGTCACGACTAACATATCTATATCATTCACATTTTGTACTTCGAAAATATTAAATGTGATTTTTCTTAAGTATGTTTCATGTCATTTTAAGACGTAAAACAGTTGAAAAAACTTCTATGTTTAAATAGAAATATAAAAAACAAAAGTGAAAAAAGAGTGAAAAAAATTAAACTTCATAAAAAGTATTAAAAATTGGGGGAGGGAACAAAAAGTTTGGGGAGGAGTATTGGGGCCCTTGGAGGCTCGGGCATGGATGACTAATGGCTGCCGTATCATTGCCTAAAATTTATACGACTTTTGTAAGAAGAATTTGTAGTTGCTCCAATACTATGCCCAATGTCGTTGTTGTCAAATCCATAACCACCTCACTACTTGATTTCTAAGGATTTTACTGGATTTCTAGGGATTATTTTGCATTTCTATATTAAAATTCTTTTCTTGGCACCTGCGACTTTATCAGTTTCAACTTTCTGCATACTCTAATACTAAACAATATTTTATATTGTCTACACTCCTCACTTGGCACTTCTGTATTAAAGCAATCACAGCCAAGAAGTGAAGTTGGATCAATCGAATAAATCAACTTGTGAAGGATGAATATATTCTAATCCTATTCTGACATTTATATGATGTGGTGTGGGAGTCACCATTCCCTCAGACTTACCTTTAGTTGGTAAGCGATTAAAATTTAATCCTTTACCTGTTTCATTCAATCCCAATAAAAAAAATATTATTATTATTATTATTTGGTTTTATCTGGATATTCATGTCCTAAGTTAAGACCCTTCGGACAATTTGAATTCTATGCTATACCGAACGTACATCATAATTTGGATCACTGATGTACATAAATACAGGTAGAAAAAGGTATCTCATTTGCATAATTCTTGTAATAAATTATGTGCAATCAGTATCTGTTGATACGGTTTAGACCCCTCAGGCTGTAAGCTCAGTAACCTATATCAATTTGGTCAGAACTAGATCGTCTTCTGCTCGCTTTATATGATCTAGTTCTGTACCTAGTTCGATGGTACCTATAGCCTTACTACTTTTGAACGGAAATTAAAAGTTCTGGTGCCCTTTTTAAGTGACCAAAGAGATTGGAGGACAACTAGCCCCCTCACATACTCCTTTTTCCCTAATTTATCCGATCAAAGTTTTTAAATAGCAATTTTGTTCGGCATAGTTAAAAGATCCGATAGATATGTCCTTAGGGGTAACATGACCCACAAAATGAGCGGGGAAAGGCCTGTAAGTTATGAAATTTGCCCACCCCTTACGTATAGTATTTTTTATTGCGAAGCATACGAACATTTTTCTGGATGGCGCGGGCATTTTGTGATTGGGGTGTCTTCCCATAGGGAGAATTTTCCGTGGGAGGAAAATTTCCAGGGAAAACTTCACACGGGGGGATTTGACAGAATTTCGATACGAACTTTTATTTGTCCTACTTTCTCTTTGTCAACTCAATTTTGCATGTGGAGATGTTCCAGGGGAATCATTCGGGGCTATTTTCAGCGTGATTGGGATTCCAGGAAAAATTTCCACGGAAGGGAGATTTCCGGAGTGATCGAGAAAACGGTTAAAAATTAAAGTGTTTTTCAATTGAAAGTATGCTAATGAGGATTTTTCAAGCTGAATCGTCGGCTAAAAAATTACAGGGGGGAGTATTTTCAGTGAGGATAGAACTGTCAGGAGGGAGTTTAACTGGGGGGTGTATTTTACATGGGAAGAAGTTTTAAGGGAGGAATTTCCCGTGAGGGTGGGGGGATTTTTATGGAGGGTGAGCCATATATACCGGCATTATTTGAATAACGATCAGAAATTATTAAAAAAAAACAGTTTTTTGAACTGAAAGTAGGGAGCAACGTTAAAACTGAAAACGAACAGAAGTTATTGCCCCCTTCAGAAATTATTAAAAACTTGTTTGTCCCAAGTTTTTAAGAACGGTTCTTGGAACACGAGGGCCGCTTAGTTAGAATACGAAGCTTTTCCAAAAGTGCTTAAGCTTTAGTGTAGAGAGCAAGGTGTTTAGCAGGGGGCAACCCCTTCATATAAGGGATAACTTCTGTTCGTTTTGAGTTTTAGTGTTGTTCCTAACTTTCACTTCAAAAAACCTTTTTTAATATTTAATCAAATTACAAAACGACCTACAGACTGACAAACAAGATGCTAGATCTAGGCTATTTCCCCTACCCAGAAAATTGTCCCTATCCTCACGAGAAATTCACCCACGAAAAATTTCCTCCTGAAAAATCCCCCTGGAAGTTCCCCACTATGTTAACTTTTCTAGTTTCTTGCCTCAGTTAAAGACGGAGATCTTTTGCGAAGTATATTGTATAAATTTGAAAAAGAGCAAAAATTATTTTTAAAAAAAGCAAAAAAAAATATTTTAAAAGATTTTTTTGCTAATTTCTACTAATAGTGATTCTATTAATCTATAATAAAATGTGTTTGCTAAACAATGTCTGTAAACAAACCTTGAGCAGGAAAAGGAAGAGAATTGTTTTTCATTGCTGATAAGTAGAATTTCCTAGAAAAATTCTAATTGTATGACAACATTTTTAAACTGGGCGATGAGCAAAAGAAATCTGCGTCATCAGTTTCTTTCCATCATTGTTTGTTTTACGAAGTTTATTTTATCATCATTGTTTTTATTTGTTTTATTGTAAATTTTTGATTATTACCGTTTTATTTTCAGTTTTTTTATGAATATGAAAAATACGAAGCAAGAACTACCAAGTCACCTCACTATTCGAATTATAGTCTCTGATTGCCAATAATATCTGCAAATTCACCCCAAAACCCTGTTCCCCTCCAAGAAAAATAATTTTTTGATACAGTATCGGTTGACCAAGTACCAGAAAAGAGGATGGGCAAACATAAATATGTTTATACCCAGAAAGGATTACTTATTCAGCCGGAAATTACATTTTCTTATACCCTTTTTAAGTAAAAAAAAAAAAAAAAAAAAAGAGAACTTGCTGCAGGAGAGTACCGGTTTCTGTGCTATTTTGGGTTGCAAATCAAAATGGTACTTGATAATTAAACGAAACACAGTCGAGAAGTTTGCTGAATATAAGATGTGAGAAAACCAGTTTCATGGCCACCAAGACAAAAGACGGGTGACAGAATGCATTGGACTTATATAATTAGGTCTATATAATTGCACATTAGAGGGGATAGCCCAAATTGTGTTATTAAACAAACTAAAGATTATACGACGGTTATATTTTATTAGGATTAACCTAGCTTCACATCTTGGGTGAGTTTTGTTTAATTAACAAGTACCATCAAGATTTTTGTAGTCTAAAATGATACCAAGGGAAAATTTGGAGACTGCCTATCGGCTTAGAGTTACTGACAGGATATAAGTAGATTTGACAATTTTCGAATTTTACCAGAGCAAAATATCGATCTTTGCCATTTCCATGCCACAAAACAGACATTGGCCTAAACAGGACTAAAGTGGTGTTGATTCGGGGAAAGTCAATCAACTTAGAAGTTTTGAAAAGCTATATGAGTTTCCTCCCAGTTTGAAATACCGTACAGCCTTTGGGTGTTATTTTTGCCCTCCCCCCCCCCCTCCCTGAATGCAAAGTGCACATAAATCGAAATGCTGCTGTGCATGTCGTTCTTGATGAGTTTAGGATCTATCAATCTCACTCAACATTTCAGTGTTGGATCAGATTGAACCCACCTGCAGCATCGGATCCCTTTTGTACCCTTTTTTACTCCCAGGTCCCTTCGAATCCTCTTGGCATCAGACCAGAATTTTGATATTTTTAAAGTTGCTCAAAATGGTTGAAAGGTTTAAAAGTTCGGCTCTAAGAAAATCATTTTCCGGTCACCGATAGAGGCAAGAGCTGCATATTATTCAAATGAATTATTCGTCACAGATGAAATCTGTTAGAAAAAAAAGGCATTATGAACCTTGTTAAAACGAAAATTATCTGGGGAATTTGATCATGAATACGTGTTTCAATCTCCAACGTTCCGATGTTCCGTGTTCTGTGTTCATTGTTCCGTGTTCCAATATTCCAATCTTTCAATCTCCCATACTCCTCCACCACTGAATTTTAGAAGAAAGGTATGAAATGTTTACCTTGTTTAAACCAGAATCATGCAAAAACTTTAAATACCAGTGTGAAAACAACTAAAATAAACAGGTGCAAAATGATTCTCTATAAAAACGAGATCTTTTGCTGTTGCAACGGTATAAAAACTAGATCTGTTGCTAGATTCTGATCTGTGGAAAAACAGCCAAGTCCTGATTTGGTGCAAATAAAACGCATGGTACGAATAAAAGGTAGAACAACAAAAATAACATAAAGTCCCCCAGCTCCTGAGGATAACAATGCTTGCTGATTCTTGCTCACAAGTCACTCTCTGTGTTAGAAGATAAATTTCTAAGCAATATAGGCTACTCTGAAGCCTGCTTGTAACTTGGCTGAAAAGGTAATTTATCTACAATATGCCCATCTAAGTGTACATGGCTGTAAACACCTTCCAATCAAATTTAAAATCCAACTCGGTGGGACGACGATGGAAGACGAAGCTGCAGGAATTTGGTATTCGGCGGAATTTGGTATTCGGCGGAATTTGGCGGAATTAGGAATTCGGCGCGAAATATGGGCTTACTTGCTTTTCCACTTTCCATCCTCATCACCAACATTTTTGCAGAAAACTCGGCTCATATGCTTCCAGGCTATTAAAATAGCACATCTCTAATATCTTTGGAAGAGCAAAGAAATTAGATTAGCAAAGAGACTAGAAAAATTCATACTCTAGCCGACTGTGTTTAAAAATGAGTTATTTTGTGTGTTTTTTTTAGATATGTTTAGCATCTTGCCATTCATATATTCAGCGTATTATATTTATCTTTTGCTTATTTTTTTCTTTGTGCGTATCTATCTAATGATTTACTTTCGTTCCAATTAACTTCAATGAAATTTATGGATTTCAATAATATTCCTTTTTGTTACATGCCTGTTCTCACAAGTCATTGCGTCAGTTAGGGATTTTAATCCTTTGTTAACTTGAAAATGATTTTACTTGTATTTTTCTCATGGGTACATTAATGCAGTGGAGCTTAAGCGTTATATATTTTTTATTTTTATTTTTATTTCAGGAACTGAGTAGTATGTTTAATGATTTAAGGAAGTCAATAAATTTATCTGAAATTATTATTATTAATATGTTCAATAATATAAAATGTATATGTCTTTTACTTATTGGTATGATTGTTGTGATTTTATTCATTTATTTATTTTTATTTTTCGTTGTTAATTTTAGCCTCTTAGTTATTGTTTTATTTATTTTATTTTGTGTGTGTTGCGGCGCAGGTTTGATACACAGTCTCCTTAAGTATTATGAATTTTTCCAACTCAGGCTCTGGGGATTTTTACTCCCTTGGTGAGCGTTTAATTAAATTGCAAAGTAACCCATTAGATGTTTTGAGTATTATTAATAATTCTATTGGTCAAATTAAAAGAAATTCCCTAAATATTTCCCAATCAATTACTAGTAAGTATGTTTCCGATTTAAAGCGGGCTACTAGACGAGATGATCATTTTTCGGTCCTTCAACTCAATACTCAGGGTTTATGTTCATCGATTGATCAGTTGAGGCAGATAGTTTTTGATGGGCGACCCGATGTTATCGGATTATGTGACACTTTCCTTAATTCTAGCAATGAAATTCTTTTAGTATACCCGGTTACAAAATGGAGCGAGTAAATCGCAGAGATGGCAAAGGGTGGTCTAGTAATCTATATTTCTGATATTTATCCCTATAAGCTACTGTTCGAAGCGATCTGTCAAGGAATGACGAAGGGGTTTTTGAATCCCAGTTTATTGAAATCAAATTACAAAATAAGGTTTTGATAATTGGTAATGTTTATAGATCTCCCAGTGGATCTGTCCCTTCTTTTCTTCAGGTCCTTGCTGAGGTCTTGGATTTAATAGGCAGACATCCATGTGAACTTTTAATAATGGGAGACTTTAACTTAAATCTAATTGACATGGCTTCCTCTACTACAGTGGATTTTCTCTCAGATATGCTCGCTGATGGGGTTCTACCAACAACCTGTATTCCGATACGGGTAACTGATACGTCAGCGTCTTTAATTGATAAGCGTCTTTAATCGTCTCTTAATTTAGTTCAGAATTCTGTTGTAGTGAGTGATATTTCAGACCATTTTCCTGTATTTTTCAGTTTTATCCTTGAATAAACTTTGAGTAGGGACACTCCAGCATCTGCTTCAGCTTCTTTTAGGTTTGGTTTGAATGAATTGATCCGCCTTACACCCCATTTAGCTGAGATGACATAGAATAATTTTGGTGAGGATAATGATTTTGTTCAAAGTTTGATTCCTTTTATGAGTCAGTGAAGGAGCCTATTTCTGACGTATGTACTCCGTCCCCCTCTACTTCAAGGTCAAAAAGATCTATTCCTCTTAACCCGTGGATGACCCCTGGTCTTCTAAGGAGTTGGAGAAGAAAAAAAATCTTTGGAAAGCTTTTAAGTCAGCAAAGCCATCTTTGAATTCTGCACGTCTTCAGCAGTTCAAACTCTACGGGAATGTTTTCAATTCTTTATGCCGGAAGGCTAAATTCCTTTATTATTCAAAAAAAAATTCTCGGATTGTGGGAAAGATATTCGAAAAACAAATCGATGGTGTTATATCCTCCTTCTGATGTTGAAGTAGCCAGGATTGTAAATAGATTGAAGGGTTCTTCGTCGCCTGGCCCTGACTGTATTCCAACTATGGTAGTTAAGTTCATTCTTCCTTCCATTATTTCTCCATTGACGAAGCTTATAAATCTTCCTTTTGAAAATGGGATTTCCCCCAGTTCCCTTAAGCGAGCTAGAGTAATTGTTTTATATAAAGGTGGACCAAGAAATGATCCAGCCAATTATCGTCCTATATCTTTGCTGTCTGTTTTTAGCAAAATTTTTGAAAAGGCCATGCTGTCCCGTCTACTTGCTTTTCTAGAGGCTAAAAGATTTTTTCATGATTTTCAGTTTGGCTTCCGAGCTAAACATTCTACGGAGCATGCGTGTGTAACTCTTTTAAATTTTTTCCACGTCACGCTTGACTCTGGTTTGATTCCTGCTGCTATATTCCTAGATGTCCATAAGGCTTTTGACTCTTTAACTCATGATATTCTGCTGTATTAGCTATCACACAATGGTGTAAGAGGACAGGCTCATGCTTGAACTTTCTATCAATCAAATGAGCTCTCTCTGAAGTTTATACGAGTATCCCTTCTTTAAGAACCATTGATACCCCCAGAGTATACCTTACAACGCCTTTCTCTGGGCCCTGGGGGGGGGGGGGGGTGCCCCAGAGTTTTAATATCTTATGTTTGAACGAGCTAATGTTTTATACGAGCATTTTTATTGGATAGGTTTTGGGAAATGAGGGCGTGGAGGGGGGAAGACTAATTGCCCTGCGATCTCTCTTGACTCTATAAAAGTGAACTAGAACTTTCAATCTTAAATCAAATGAGCCCTCTCTGAAGTTTATACGAGTATCCCTTATAGAAAAAAACATATATGCCCCCAGGACATAACTTACAACGCCTGTCCCCGGGCCCTGGAGGGTTGTGTCGACCCGGAAGTTTTATTATCTGATGTTTAAACTATTTTTAACAATATGGCTATGTCAAAATTTTATCAGACGGGGTTGGGGGAAAAGGCGTGGAGATGAATGGGCTAGTTGCCCTCCAATCTCTCTTGACTCTGAAAAAGTGAACTAGAACTTTTAATTTCCAATCAAATGAGCCCTCTCTGAAGCTAATACGCCTATCCCTTTTGTAAGAACCATATTTGCCCTCAGGATATAATTTACAACGCCTGCCCCCAGGCCCTGGAGGGTTTTATCGAGTTTTGTTATCTAACCTTTTTACTATTTTTAACAAAATGGCTATTTCAAATTTTTTATTTGATGCATTTGGGGAAAAAGGGCGTGAAGGGGGGGGGGATAGTTGCCCTTCGATCTCTTTTGACTCTTAAAAAGTGAACTAGAACTTTCACTTTCCAAACAAATGAGTCCTGTTTAAAGTTTATACGAGCATCCCTTCCATAAGAACCATATATGCCCCCAGGGCATAACTTACAACGCCTGTGACCGGGCCCTGGGAGGTTTTGTCGACACCAGAGTTTTTGTTATCTAAACTTTTAAATGTTTTTAACAAAATGGCTATCTCAAAATTTGTATTTGATGCATTTGGGGGGAAAATTCATGGAGGGGGGGCTAGTTACCCTCCGATCTCTTTTGACTCTTAAAAAGTGAACTAGAACTTTCACTTTCCAAACAAATGAGCTCAAGGGTCGTGTCAACACAGGAAATTTTGTCGGCTGACCCTTGAACTATCATTAACAAAATGGCAATCCCAAAATTTTTATCTGATGTGTTTGGGGGAAAATAGACGTGGGGGGACTAGCTGCCCTCCGATCACTTTTGACTCTTGAAAAGTTAACTACAACTTTGGATTTCTAATCAAATGTGAATTCTATGAAGTTTATACGACCATACCTTCCATAACAACCATATACAACCAGGGCATAACTTACAACGCCTGAACCCGGGTCCTGTGGGGCTGTGTCGACACCGGTCTTTTTTTAATCTAAACTATACTATTTCTAGCAAAATGTCTATCTCAAAATTTTTATCTGATGCATTTGAGGGAAAAGTGGGGGGAGGAGGCTAGCTCCTCTCCGATCACTTTTGACTTATAAAAACTGAATTAAAACTTTCAATTCCCAATCAAGTGAGCCCTCTTTGAAGTTTATACGAGCATCCCTTCCATAAGAACCTTATATGCCCCCAAGATATAACTTACAACGCCTGCCCCTGGGCCCTGTGGGGCTGTGTCTACACCAGAGTTTTTGTTATCTGAATTTTAAACTATTTTAACAAAATGTTTATCTCAAAATTTTTATCTTATGCATTTGGGGAAAAAGGGCAGGGGGGCTAGCTACCCTCCGATCACTTTTTATTTATAAAAAGTGAACAAGAACTTTCAATTTCCAATCAAATGAGTCCTCTTTGAACTTTATACGAGCATCCCTTCCATAAGAACCTTATATGCCCCCAGGGCATAGCTTACAACACCTGTCCCCGGTCCTTAGGGGGTTGTGTCGACATCGGAGTTTTGTTATCTGACCTTTGAACTATTTTTAACAAAATGGCTATCTCAAAAATGAAATGTGATGCAATGGCTACCTCAAGTTTTCTATCGGACATATTTGTGGGAAATGGCTTGGGGGGGGGCTTGTTGCCCTCTTATCACCTTTGACTCTTAAAAAGGGCGCTAGAACTCTCAATTTCCAATCAAATGAGCCCCCTCTGAAGTTTACACGATGAGCCCTTCAATATGAAGTGCCTCTGGGAAAAAAATAAATGGAGTGTGGGGGGAGGCTAGCTGCCCTCCGATCACTTTTTACTCTTAAAAAGTGAATTACAACTTTCAATTTCCAATCAAATGAACCCTCTATGAAGATTATACGAGCATCCCTTCCATAACAACCATATATGCCCCCAGGGCATAACTTACAACGCCTACCCCCGCCCCTGGGGGCTGTGTCGACGCCGCAGCTTTATTATCTGAACTTTGAACTATTTTGAACAAAATTTTTATCTCAAAATTCTATCTCAAAATTTTTATCTGATGCATTTAGGGAGTGGAGGGGGGCTATTTGCCCTCCGATCCCTTTTGTCTCTTAATAAGTGAACGAGAAATTCTAATTTCCAATCAAGTGAACCCTCTCCAAGGTTTATACGAGCATCCTTACCATAAAAACCATATATGCCCCAGAGCATTACTTACAACGCCTGCCTCCGGGCCCTGGGAGGTTGCGTCGTTACAGGGGTTTTTCTTATCTGACCTTTGAACTATTTTTAATGAAATGGCTATTTTAAAAAATTGATCGGATAGGCTTGGGGGAAAAGGGTGTGGGGGGGGGGCTAGTTGCCCTCGGATATCTTTCGACTCTTAAAAATTGAACTAGAACTTTCAATTTTCAATCAAATGAGCCCCTCTATGAAGTTTCATACGAGCATCCCTTTCATAAGAACCATATACGCCCCCAGGACAACACTTACAACGCCTACCCCCCGGGCCCTGGGGATTGTGTTGACACCGGAGTTTTTGTTATTTAATTTTTGAACAATTTTTAAAAATGGCTATCTCAAAATTTGTAGCGGATGGATTTGGGGAAAAAAGGGCGTGGGGGGGGGCTAGTTGTTTCGAAATCTCTTGACTCTTAAAAAGTGAACTAGAACTTTCAATTTCCAATCAAATGAGCCCTCTATGAAGTTTTTACGAGCATCCCTTTCATGAGAACCATACATGCCTTTAGGGCATAGCTTAGAATGACTTACCCCGTGTCCTGAGGGATTGTATTGACACCAGAGTTTTTCTTATCCGACCTTTGAACCTTTTTTTTAACAAAATGTCTACCTCAAAATTTTCATCCGTTGGGTTTAGAAAAAGAAGGCGTGAAGGGGGACTAGTTGCCCTCGGATCTCTTTTGACTATTAAAAAGTGAGATCGAACTTTCAATTTCCAATCAAATGAGCCCCCTCTGAAGTTTATACAAGCATACCTTTCATAAAAACCATACACACCCCAGAGCATAATTTACAAAGATTTTGTAAATTACCCCCGGGCCCTGGGGGGTTGTGTCGCAACCTGAGTATTTGTTATCTGACTTTTGAACAATTTTAACTTAATGGGAATCTCAAAATTTTTATCGGATGCATTCGGGAAAAAAGGGGCAAGGGGGGACTAGTTGAACTCCAATCTGTTTTCACTCTCAAGTACTGAACAAGAACTTTCAATTTCCAATAAAATGAGCAGTCTCTGAAGTTTTTACGAGCATCCCTTCCATAACAACTATATATTCCCCAGGGCATAACTTACAACGCCTGCCCTCGGACCATGGGGGGCTGTGTTGACCCCAGAGTTTTCGATATATGGTCTTTGAACTATTTCTTTAAAAATAGCTATCTCGAAGTTCTTATCAGATGGGTTTGAGGAAAAGGGCGTGAACGGGGGGGTGTAGGTGCCCTCCAATCCCTTTTGACTCTTAAAAAGTGAACTAGAACTTTCAACTTCCAATCAAATGAGCCCTCTTTGAAGTTTATACGAGCATCCCTTCCATAAGAACCATATATGCCCCCAGGGCATAGCTTACAACGCCTGCGCCCGGGCCCTGGGGGGTTGTGTCGACACCGGAGTTTTTGTTATATGATCTTTGAACTATTTTTAACAAAATAACAATCTAAAAAAAAACAATCTCAAGAAGGGGGAGCTGGTTACCCTCCGATATCTTTTGACGCTTAAAAAGTGAACTAGAACTTTCAATTTCCAATCAAATGAACCCTCTCTGACGTTTTATACGAGCATTCCTTCCATAAGAACCACATATGAGCCCCAGGGCATAACTTATAACCCTTCCCCTGAAGACTGTGGGGGGAGTGTCCTGCTCAAAGATATAGATTCCAGAACTTTCAACTACGTTGAACAAAATGGCTATCTCCAAATTTTGATTGGACGTGTTTGGGGAAATGGTGGGCGTGGGAGGGGTTATAGTAGCCTTCCAATCACTTTCGACTATTAAAAAGGACTCATATAAATTTCCAATCGAATGAGCCCATTTTGAAGTTTCTACTACAACGCTTTCTATAAAAACCGTATATTCCCCCAGGGCAAAACTTACAACCCTTGCCCTGAGGGCTGTGGGGGGTTGTTATCCTGAAAGACCTAATTTCCAGAATTTTCAACTGCGTTGAACAAAATGTCTATCTCAAAATCTTGATTAGATGTGTTTGGAGAAAAGGTGGGCGTGAGAGGGGGGTTAGTTGCCCTCCAATCACTTTCGACTATTCAAAAAGGCACTAGCCCTTTGAATTTTCAATCGAATGAGCCCTTTTTGAAGTTTCTAAGACAAAGCTTTCTATAAGAAGCTTATATGCCCCCAAGGCATAACTTACAACGCTTGCCCTGAGGGTTGTGGGGGAGTGTCCTCCTCAAAAAATATAATTTCTATCATTCCACAAACTATGATTTTCATAAAACATAAATTTTGATTGGATGTGATTGGGGGAACGGTGGACGTGGAAGGGGTATTAGTTGCCTTCCAATCACTTTTGACCCTTAAAAGGGGCACTAGAACTCTCGATTTCCAATTGAATGAGCCCCTTTGAAGTTTATGAGACGACCCGTTCCATATGAAGTGCCTCTGGGGAAAAAAATAAATAATAATAATAAAACATTGGAGCCGTATGGCCTTTACTATAGGCAACGCTATAGCGTTGCCTCTGATTGTTCCTATTCAGTCTGTAGAAACTAGATAATTGTATTTTTACATTGTAATTGAGAAAACTCTACACCAAATGACAGTGGTCTAAAGGTGCAGAAGGATAAAAAAAGGGCAATCGTGATTTTAAGCTAAAACCCGTGGGTTATTAGCCTTCCACTGAAAAGTGAACTAAAGCTCCCAGGATAGCCATAGGTTTTCATATTCGGACTTTTTATGCTGCCGAGAAAAAGTTTTGCTTACTCTAATATCTAATGGAGCCAAAATTTGAATACCAGTGCAGTTAGAATCTTCAATACTTCTGTAAGTCAAAAATGGTTTTGGATGGAAGCTAGTAGTCTATTACACAAAGAGCTTACCTTGCACCTATACTCAACTGGTCTCCCCACGTCTCCATAAAAATGTCTGTAATAGAATTTTATCCATTTCTTGCTTAATGCCGGTATATCTTCACTGTCATCGTTTTTCTCGTAGTATTTACTGACGATCCAGTCACTTGGATTAATTGAAATTTTATGCTTGCCATCTCTGGCTTCAATCTCGCAAGCGATTGCAAAGCATTCATTCAAATAAGCGTTCATTACAAATTTCTGTTTTACACTAAATAGAATAAATTGAAGTAAAATTTAGAAAGATTGTTTTGGCCGATGACTGAAATAAGACTATTTAGAAAAAATCGACGAGCGATACACCAGTTTATCTGAAAGATAAAAAAATCTTAGAAACATTTACAAAGTCAGTGTGGCAAACGTTGTACACCAGCATCATGGCCATTTACAAACATTGATTAAAAAAAACTTACAGATAAAAGTTTCTCTAAAAAGTAAAGAGCCATGTGAATGACGTTTTCCGTCGTCTAACAAAATAAATTGTATCAAGAAGGTTTACCAGAAAGTTGCTTCCCTTAGCTTTGCAAATCGATCTTTTCATCAGCCAAGTGTTTCAGCGGCCGAGCAAAAAACTGTTGATCACAATTAGAGGTCAAATTGACTCACAAAAAAAACCCTGGTGGTGGATTTTGCTGGTGAAAAAGGGCGGTAAATTCAAATTAAAAGCCGTGTAAGCAGAGAAAAACTGTTACTTTCAATTATGCAAAAGTATACGCATGGCTTAATTCAAATTTTCTTACTTTTTAACCCTTTTATTTTGTTGTTATAATCACATGGGTAGTAACTATTTAACGATTTGTCTGCTTCATAGGTAATTATTAAAGAGAAACCCTGTCAAAAATAAAACTTTCAAACCGATCAAAAAGATATTGGGACATTCGTCTTAAAAAACAACAAAATGTCAAAAGTGGAAGGGAAAATAATACAGATGAAGCCATTCAAGAGACACTGCTAATACGTCCTTTTGACAAACTGGATGCACATAGTTTATTTTTACTTAATTCGACACACCTCCCGACTTTTCTGACAGTTTTAACTTAGGTTTTCCATAGATATTGCACACTCCCCACTTTGACAACCGGGAAACACATAGTGTCTTTTGCCAAAAACCAATCTGCATTGTTTGTGATTTGTGGGGTAATTTTATCCTCGTAGAAATGTTTATTGGAATTTTCGTTTTGAACCAAATGCCTATCTCAAAAATTGGCCGAATATCTTTGGAGGGTGCGGGGGGTGAAAGGTCAAGGATGCAGCACCTAGTTATCCTCCGATGATCCCCCTAGTTAACCTCTGATTTGGCTCCATTAGAAGGACTAGGATGCAATCACAGTGGCTGCGATTGAGATATTTGGATACAATATTAAAATGAGAAACCAATATCCTTTCTTCGCTCTGATTTGTAGTCACCCTTTTCTAAACTAATCACTATAATATCAAATTTTTTATTTCATTACATTCAGATATGCCGTCTATTATAATTTTAGGGAGTAGACACTAGGAAAGATATCATAGGTATCTTTTAGCTTTCTAAAAAAATATTTTGTCATACAACGATGGGACTTTCCCTGCAGCTCTTTTACTGGCTGAATCAAACACTTATTTCTAACATGTAAAACTGAGGACAGAAGGGGATGGTGACTCAACACACAATCTCCCTATCCTAAAACTCTACTGACATTCTCTTAAGACCGTATCTACAGTGTCTCTTAGTCTAAAAGTATCATCATTCTAAGTAATTTGCTTCCTATCGAAACCCAGCTAATGCCTCTATAATTGCTATGCTTACCATTATCGCTTTTTTAGAGGAGGCTTAACAGTTAGAGGAGGGAGAGAGAGAAACTTTGGAGGGGTTTCTTACAACTAGAAATTGAATGTTTTAGTCTAATCCAAGGTCTTTTTTTGGGATACGGGTGCAGGTTTGATCCAAAGTCTCTAAAAAGGCTTAGGACATTAAGGTTAAAAATGTTGTAAGAATGTGCTAACCTTAAGAATGTTGAGAAGAATATCAAACACAATGAAAAAAAAACTATATGAATACTGATTGTCAAAAGGGCGTACCAACAATATCTAAGGAACGCCGGGAGATGTTGAAGAGTGATCGAGAGCAACAAGCCTCTCTTGCCCTTGTTAGAAGCTCATTCCCATTACACTGATGGAAATCTTGAGAAATCTATTTCGTTCATAATAGTCAACATATCTAATAAGTATCCTTCCAAGGATATCATATCCTCCATAGCCCCGGGAGAAGGACTGCAAATTATACAGTGTGCCCATTGTGGGATTTAATATTAGAAAAACGGGGGATATTTGATCCTGGATGTGTCCGAATGACTAATGGTGTTAAGGTGAACATTTGGGGAATGTTGAGGAGTATGCTAATCTAATTTTGGAATAAGGCAGAAATTTCGGAATAATTTCATGTGGAGGGGCAATTACACGCATTAAATCTTGAAATAAATATTTACGTCTTTAACATAGTTTTTTTCGCTATCGTATCGGTCTTATGCTTGCTGAAGATGCACTTAAAAATATGTCAGCAAATGGACTTGATGAAACCCCTCTCCCTTTACACGGAAATGATTTCTGATCTTATATTTGTTAATTTATTGCTTCGAGCAGTGATGTTTTTTTATGCTAACACAATTAAATTCGTCATCGTCAAATACTCAGAAAAATATCTAACAACATTAATCAAAGCATTTCCATTCTCCATCGTTTGCAGCAGAAACTGCAGTAACGAAAACCCATTGTGACCGTAATCTTAGAAGGGTGTTTTTGAAAAATTGTCTAGTGAGACATAATTTCCAGGGAACGCTGATTCGGGAATAATGACTATTGTTTAGGTTTTACTGAATGGCAATTTATAATTATCCAAATAAACCTTTGAGAATTTCAAAATAGTCTAGAACCACTCAAAAATTACTTTAAATTGACATAAAAGGAATCCCATAAATGAAATCCCTAAAATAGAGACTAATTTTTTTTTTTTTCGTTTTTCTTCTCGTTGGCTACGGATGCTCAAATCAAACCAGAGGCCGTAGAATATTTGGAGAGGCCTCATTTAACTCGAATCAAATTAAAAAGAAACAACAGAGACTACGGAAAGTGGTTTTTTCTGGTAATTCATCCCACCAAATTTTTAAGTTTATATTGCAGGCCGAGGGGACACTGACTTCCCACTACCCAGTGTACATCATGGACCACAATGAGTGCCACACAGTTTCAACCACGTTTGGCACATTTTCTAAACGCTTGGCACAGTCCCCAAAACGCTTGGCACTTGCCACCTGGCGTACATGGTTTCTGAGAGAGAGCCATCCCTCGTTGTAAGCTAAAAGTTATAAATAATATGGCAACAGTTTTTAAGTTTTAATCTCCCTCTTTCTTCCATTAGAAAAAAAACTGTGTTTTTTTGTTGTTTTTTTTTTCAAATTGATTACTACAAAAGTTGCCACAATATTTTGATTCAGTGAACTAACCTTATGTCAATGCCAACTTAGTGATGAACACCATGGATTGCCTGTTTTTAAAATCATGTACACCCGATACTGCGTACCAGGCATATCAAAATTAGACCGCATGTTGCACGAAAAAGCATGGTGGAAGTTTGGCACACTTAGAGGAACAAGTAGTGCTCTGAGATACCACGGACATCACAGATAGGCAACCCATCGGGTGGACACAATTGAGAATCTTTTGAGAAACTCCTGCAAAATTTACCAAAATCGTTTCCGAAAGAAAAGCTTAACAAACTTCCTCAATAAAACATGGGACCAAAATGTGTCCACCCAAAGTTTGTTTAAAATAACAGTAACTAATATACTTACAAATTATGGACCATGCCTTGCAAATTAAAAATGCTTAGGATTTTAACGAAAACTAAGCACAAAAGGCAAAATTATGTAAACCAATTGTGTTTGTACAAGAGTTAAAGCAACACTATGTAAACTGCAAAAAGCAGACGACAATATCCTGAAGAATTTTGGCAATCATGTGCGAAAAAGACGCCTATATTGTGCCAACTTATTTAAAAGATAAGCAGTCATACAATGTGGCCGGTCTGTCAATATGAAATAAACAGTCAATACCCATTCAAGTTATTTGCGTTTAGGAGTGTGATTCTTCTGCCGAAGCTCTAATGGACGATAAGAGTATCAAAAAAATCCACATTTTCCAGTTACTTTCCATACGAAAACACTCGGGATACAGGTCTGGAAATCTTAAAATCTGTTTTTTTTTTTAACTATTTATTCGTAAAAGATTTTTGAAATTTTACAGTGCATGATTAAAGACTTAAATATATTCAAACAAATCCAGCCATACTCCAGCTCACCGATGAGAAGGAGGGAAATCCTGAACGCTTTCGGAATCGGGTCCTTTTACGTACTACAAAGGGTTGTCAGATCTCAAAGAAAACCGATTAGAAAATCAAAGCAACAGAAAAGGCTGTTGGATCTCGACAAAACTTTGTAAGTAATAAGTTTCTAAATAGTAATCTCTCGGTGTCTTGCCCAACGTCTGTGGCTGGGGGGGGGGAGGATCAATAATTTTTTTAATTGGAACATCTTCGAAAATAGTAGCACGAATAAATTAATGGGGGATTTTCAGTGTCAGGACACAGTCAATGCCAGTAAACGTTACGTGAGGAGGAATCCGTACACCCCTGTCATCATAACATTTAGGGGAAAAATTGGCTAGATGTCAACCAAACTTCGCGGGAACAAAGATCATGGGAGAGGTACCTGAACTTTGTCTTCAGGATATCTATTGAAAGGAGATACCAAGTAGCAACAAAGCTTCTTTGGAAGTGAGATAGTGTCCTAAGTGCTCCTTTTGGGGATCCATACCTTTTCTAACTTCTATGGGAGAAGAGGAACCTAAATTATTGTCGTCGAAACATCTAAAAAACAGGTTGTCACAGTTCAGTCAAACTTGGCAAGAGGCAAGAGTCCACAGGTCTCTCAACTTTGCCTTATGGAATGGTCTTCGTACTCTAATCAATGTGGTAGAATGGGTAAGTGTTTAGATTGTTGTCATTTGAACATTTACCTGTCGAGGCTAAGGATATAAACACGTTAGGGAAAGTAGGAGCTAAAATCTTTGCTATCCTTCTGAGGATCAGGAATCCATCAGACCTTTTTAGGATAGGGAAGTGGAATAAGCCCCTAGATCCTTGTCATCGGGACATCAAGACAGAAGAATTTATAGATTACACTAAAATTTTGCTAAAAATATGAAGAATTTGCCGGTTGCAACTATTGGGAATATACTTCTTGCTGACTTGTGCAGAGGGAGGAGTTCACTAAATTTTTGTCATCGGTTTATCTACCAGAATGGGTAGTTAAGTATCGACACTACATAGTGGTACATAGGTGTAAATGACTTAGCCCTTTTTTAGAGTTTAAGTCCGAATCAATTTACATGTTAGAAGCGGTCATTAAATTTTGCCATCAGAAGCTCCAAATTTTAAAACGCGTTTTGAAAAAAAAAGAAGAAAAAACTGCCAAGCGAGGAAGAGTCTCCATTTGAAGCTGATTCAGGAATGGTAATTATTATTTGGATTAACCTTAACGGTAAAAGTTTACTGCGAGATCTAATTAAAGAGAATTTCGATAAAGAGCCAAAAACCCCAGAAAAGTGGTTTCAGGTCGAAATACCAACTGTATCACTGGAATCACCAATACAATTCTGTTCGTTTTGGGTTTGATCTGTGTTTGTTTTGGGTTTCATTTATTTACTGCTAGTGATCTATGTTCGTTTTACGGTTGAATTATTGTTTGATCTATTTCATCTTGTCTTTGAATTGAAGTTATCAAGTATTTTGCAATAGGTTGCATCAAGACGCTGGGTAATTGTAGACAGAGAAAAGCCAAGACAGATAGTCCAAGTAATTGAGAGGCAAATGTTTAAATGGCTGGGGCACGGGTAAAAAAATTACATTAATTTCTGTTCTTTTTTAAGCGACGGTTTATTTTATTCATTAATATAAGGAATATTCGTAAAGTCTTTTTTTCGGTTTCTCTCCTTAAGAATCAAGATTTTGGATTCGCTATTTAAATTTTCGCTTGCTTTTGAGAACCTGGGATGGACATAGTGTTTTTTGGTTTCAACATCCCCCTTAACATGCACAAAAAGTTTCACCTTAAAACCTTAGCCGTTACTGAGATATTGCAGATGTCCTTTTGACTATCTGGATGTACATAGCGTCTTTGAATTAAGTTCAATATCCCCTCAAAATAACCTGCAAGTTTCAGCTTAATACCCTTGGCCATTACTAAGATATCGCAAATGCGGCGTTTGAACGACTTTGGATGCACACAGCGCCATTTGATTTAGTTTAAATCCCCAGAAACTTACACCGTAAGTTCCAACGTAATCCTCTTGCTGTTCCTAGGAAGTTGCCCTGACGCCCTTTTGACAGTCTGGATACAAACAGTGTTATTTGATTTAGTTTTTTTTTTTTTTTTTTCTCACTCGACTATTCCTGAAATTACAACTTAATACCCTATTACACTCGTGAGATATTGCATCTATGCCATTTTCACAACTTGAATAAACTTAAACCCCTTTGATATAGCTCAATAATAGTAGTAGCAGCAGTGATAGCAGTAGTAGTCGCAAGTGGTAGTAGCACTCACAAGTAGTAGCAGTTATTGCAATCAGTAGTATTAGTCACAAATTGTGGTAATGGTCACAAGTAGTAGTTGTAAGCAGCAGTAATAGTCGCCTGTTGTATAGTTGCAGTCGCAAATAATAGTACTGTTCGCAAGTAATAGTTGTAAGCAGTAGCAGTAGTCACAAGTAGCACAGTAGTACACATAAGTTGCACAAGAAGTAGTCCTAAGTTGCAGTCGCAAGTATTAGTAGCAGTGGTAAGTAGTAGCAGTTGCCATAAGTAGATGTAGTATTTGCAATTAGTAGCAAGAGCTACAAGTCGTATTAACAGTCGCAAGCAGTAGTAGTATTTGTCGCAAGTACTAATAAACCCCACAAGAAGTAGCAGTCGTTGTAAGTGGTAGTAGTAGCCAAAAGTAGTAGTAGTCGCAAGTAGTAGCAGTTGTCACACGTAGTAATAGTCGCAAGCAGTTTTAGTAGTAGTTGTAAGAGGTAGCCGTAGTCCCAAGAAGTAGTAGTTACAAGTAGTAGCAATAGTTGCAATCAGCAGCGTCGCAGTAACAGTAGCAGTTGTAGTATTAGCAGTAGTAGTCCTAACACTCGGAAATAGTTGTAGCATTCCCGAGCGATAGTAGCAGCCGCAAGCAGTAGTAGTTGCAGTCCCAAGTAGTAGTAGCCATAAATAGTAGTAGTAATCGGAAGTAGTTGCAATCGCAAGTAGTAGTCACAAACAGTAATAGCAGTCACAAGTAGTAGCAGTAGTCACAATTACTAGTGCTCGTTACAAGTAACAGTAGTAGTCGCAAGTAGTAGTTGCACGTAGTAAGCAATAGTCGCAAGCACTAGTGTCACAGTCTCAGTAGTAAAAGCAGCAGCATTTGTAGTAGTCACAATTAGTAGCAGCAGTCCCAAGTAGCAGTAGTAGCCGTAAGAAGTAGTAGTTGCGAATAGTAGTAGTCGCAGCTGCATTCAGGCACAGTTGCAAGTAGTTCTAGTCACATGTGGTCATAGTCGTGACTACTCACAATCGCAAGTAGTCACAGTCACAAGTAGTAGCAATTCGCCAGTAGTTGTGGTCGCAAACAGTGACAGTCACACTCTTAATACTCTATTTCATTCCTAGGATATTGACCCTATCCCATTTTGGCAGCCTGGATGCCCTTGAAACTCATTTGATTTAATTCAATAATAATAGTAGAAGTAGCAATAAACACATTCTAATACCACACTGGCTATATACGACGTTTGATAAAAAAAACGAAAAAAAAGTTAAGAAACCAAAACGAGAGTGATTTCCAGCAAGTGGCAACAAAGCAACGAAGACAAAGCATACAATTCGGCAAGGACCTCCAACAAGTCGTCCTCAGCTTTTCTTTATGCGCTGAAGACAGCTTGGAGGAGGTCCTTGCAGAAATATTTCTTTTACCTTATCATTGCTTCGTTTACACTGGCTAAAAATCACCCTAGTTTCTGTGACTTAATTATTTTTGCATTTTTTCTTCTTGTTTCTTCGTTTTGTTTGTCTAAGTAGTAGTATTAGCGATAACACTCGCAATCGCACTAATAGTGGCTGTAGCAATAGTTGCAAATAGTCAGATTCACGAGTAATCGTAGTTGCAAGTAGTTGCTGTTGCAAGAAGTGACCATCGCCAGTAGTCGCAGCCACAAATGGTTGCTGTCACAGTTGCAGTAGTACTGGTAGTTATAGCATTAGTCCCGAAAGTTTCAATTCAACAGCCCTGACCGTTCCTAAGATATTGCGGATGCATCCTTTTGATAACCTGGATGCACATAGCGTCTTTTGATAGTTCGACATTCTACTCAATGTTCCCTGAAGTTTCACATTTATACCCTAAGTCTTTTTGGACAAACTTCGGATCAAACATTCCCTTCTTTCCCTACATTAAATCCTATTTATCTACAATGAGCTTTTGCATAATTACAACCCTTGCCCCGGGGCCTTGGGGGTCACATCATTCCTTGAGGCATAGTTGTGGGACCTTTTGACTATTTTGAACAAAATGGCTATCTCATAAATTTTGATCACTGTTGAGGGGCAGGGGGAGCTACATGCTCTCCAATCACTTTTAACTCTTAAAAACAGCACTAGAACTTTCCACTTCAAATCGAATGTGCACCCTCTGAAGTTTTTACGTCAACTTTTCCATATGAAGTGGTCTGGTAAAACAAATTAAATGAATAGATAAAAAAAAAAAAAAAAAAAAAAAAAAAAAAAAAAAAAAAAATAGAGCCCACTTCGCCCTTTACTTAGACAGCGCTATCTTGTTGCCTGTGATGCATCATTAGACAAGAGATGATGTAACACACATATATTTTGAAAAAATACTTTTCTGAGGTACGATGTCATATTTGATGACTCTGGTGTCTGATTCTCCGTGGTTTGTTCTTTACTTGGATTCTACTAAGAAAAAACCGAAGACATTTTCCGTGGTTGAATATGATGAAAGTAAAGAGTGACATTAAAACTTGAAATGAACGTAAACAATTCCACAAATGAGGAGCTACTTGCCTTCTCAACCCCCCCCCCCCCCCCTTCACCCCTCGCCCTTTACGTTAAATTTTGATTCTTTACCCACAAGGTTTAAAGAACAGTTCAAATTTGAAGAATGGGGTACATGGGCAGGGAAGCTATTTATAAAAGAATTCTAGTTGCTTTATTTATAACCAAAAAGTAGGAGGTATCAGTCACAGTGGTACATTCCCGTAGAACTGACTAACGGAGTCAGTAGCGACTCAGACGAATTTTACATACAGTAACAGGAACGAATAGATAGGATCACCGGGTTAGGGAACTTTAATGCTCATATTGGTATAAGTAGGGAATGACTGTACCCTAGCTTAGGTAAATGTAAATTTTGCGTAAGGCAGGAAAACAGCAACGGTACAAAATTGCTACAACTTTGTAAATAATCTAGAACTAAAGCCTGGCATTATTGACCAAAGACGCTAGGGTATATAGGAATGCTGTTATCAATGTTGAAAGTAAAGATCGCCATCTAATAGTCTCTAGGGTTAATTTAGAGCTAAAGTTTAAAGCTAGGGTTATCTACCTTCTGGGTAGTTATGAGGTTGATAGACTCAAGGATGAGTGAATTGGATGAATCTTCCAAGTGCATTTGCATATGCTCCTGGAGAATTTAGTATTTGACAATGTAGAGCATGGATGGAATAATTTTGCGGAAATGGTCTGTGAGGCGGCAGATGTCTTAGGGAGGAAAGTTGGGAATGTAAGTGTAAAGATTGTTGCTAGGCTTACGCAAGTTAGATATAAGTGTATTTCTTGTATTTAGTGTTTTATTACGTTAAGGGTATATTTTTGGTATTTAGTGCATGTTCCACTTCAAGGGTATAGTTGGGTATGTGTTGTTTTATGTACTTGTTTCTGCCTTCTTTTCTATTCAAGGTAGTGGATCACATGACCAAAAACCTGCCAGCCAATGAGAGGCTACTTTGGGGGTCATGGAACCAGAATTGTATGCTTGGGCCTTGGAAGATAAGAAGGGGGAAAAGACAACTTGTGGACAGTTCAGCTTTGAGAACCAACAGTGACAAGTGGTTAGAGGAACACCACTGGGAGAGTTCGAGCAACCTCCACCTTTCTATAATATACGGTGCGCTGGGAGAGTTTAACAATAACCTCCACATCAACTGCCGTCGGAGAGTTCCAGTAACCTCCACTAGCCAACTATAGACGGTGAGCTTGGAAAGTGCAGCAGCCACTTCCAAATCAACGGTGCCAGCCGGTGCAAGTTGACTATAGCTCGGATTCTCTACGGCTTCAAGAAGACTGTTCACGAGTGTACTCTAGTATTGTATTTTGTCTATTAGTTTATTAAAGTAGTTTTAGCAACATCTTGAGTAGATACGAATCCTGCCTACCACGCTACCCAAGGTCTTGTCCTCGTGGAGACTTGACCACCCCCCACTGGGGACCAATAAGACGGCATCTCTTTAGAGAAATACACCATACTTCACATAAGTAGGAATATTAGCAAGAACGCTTAAAGCACAACAGAAAAGAGAATGGCTTTGCACGAGATTCAATCTTCACTACGTTGTCTCTGACGCAGCAACCATGAAAGTGTCTGAGAGATTGGCAATATGGGGGGAGGGTAAGGGAAATGGAGATGGCATTAAAATATGAATTAAGGAGATGTAGAATAAAATTGAAGCATGAAATTTCTAGGGATCTGGAAGATGTAGCCCAATGACAGAATAGTAATATATTGTATTGGTATGTTAAGAAGAGTAGATGAAGTAGTCATTATGGACTTGTTCCAGTGAAAGACAGGAACGGAGCCTTATATCATAATAAAGACAATGTTGGAACATTTTGAAATTATATCAACTGAAAAAAAACAGCAATCCTTTGCTGCAGGCTTTGCTGGGATTTGACGCTGGAGTCCATGATAAACATAGAATTTTCTTGAAATAAGAACAAATGTGATTTTTTTTTTTTTTTTTTAGCTTAGTTTGACATACAAAATTAGCACTATGCTTTTTCCAGAGGGGTTACACTTTTACATATTTACTTGGTGATGTTTTTGTTTGTGGTTAGTTTTATTCTCATGTGTCTAGAGGTAATTTGTTTCCATTCCAGATCAAGGGGTAAGAAGGGAATTCGCTGCAAATAAAATTATCTTGCCAATCAATTTTTAAAGAAATAATCTAAATAATATCGTATAATAAAAAAAAACTCTCCGTTAAATAATGTTTAGTTTTGATTTGAACCTGACTTTTATAGTGTTTCTGCCATCCAAAGAGAAAATGTGTACTACAAATGGTGTTTTTGTGAGATAAGAGAAAAATTTTCCCAAAATTACTTAAATACTCTGAAAAAGTGAATTATTGATTAAAAATTAATCAAAAGTAACAATACTACCAAGATTGTATTATGTTTTTGGAAGAATTTCAAATCGAATTCGAAGTCTTTATATTTCAAATTGGTTATGCTATACAATTGATAAATTACGTTAGTCCCGTGGTTACGTTAGTCCCGCAATATGTTTGATCTAAGCTTGGTAAAACGGGACCCAAAGTCCAAACTGAGCTGTAGCAACACACCGCAGGGCCGACGCAAGGACCTTAGTTGCCATGAAGTGGTGTTAGTCCGATAGAATATAAACAATATATATTACGTTATCAACTTTAACTTTCAGGTTTTTATTAAACATCAATTTATTTTCCAAAAGGTACTAGATAATTTATAGTAGACATTATAAGAAACCAAGCTTCAATCAAGGTAAACCAAATATCTTCTTTGCTATTGGTTTGTTTTGCTAGTTTCAAGTTTGGTTAAAAAATCGAATACTCTAAACAAGCTTAGGTGAGGGACTTGCCTTACCATTGGCTCATTTTTCAAGCTCAATTCTTTTTTTTTTTTTATTTAAGGCTTGAAACGAGCTTGAATCAGCAATTTGCATTGTTGTTTGCATATTTTGTAAGCTCGGTTTAAGCTTCTATTGTGGCAAAAGCCAAGGCTCAATAGATGAAACAAGGTAAAAGCCAACGACCAGTAAATGTAAATACTATTTCCGAAGAATATATCTAAAACCAATGAATTTTACATATATATGAAATCAGCGCAAAAAATAAGTTCTTTTAATGTAGGTTAAACCTAATTGGGATTAAGATTTGTTTTTACCTGTTCAAACATAAATTTTCTCGAAAAGTACATTTTTACGGAAGTGGGTACTAAAATTTCTTTTGTCCTACTGCAACCCTGTGTATATAGCAGTTCGAGGAGGTCAATTTATGCATTCGAGCTGATACCATACCAATAACGCGTGCAAGATATTTACCTTTTGAAGTTATCCATATCCAAAATGCATGTTAAACCGTTCCTTAAGGAGCAGTAGAAGAACAAAACACACGATCAGATGGATCAATTCATATGTCCAATTGCGTCAATTCGCAAAAATGTATGAGGGGGGGGGCATTCTTTTAAAATGAAGATAAAAAAAATACAATCATCAAACTTAGCATAAACAAGGACTTGATACCTTGTTACAAGGCATTCTTCAAAAGGCCAGGGGCAAGTTCCACTGTTCCCTCTCTTTCTCCTATTTGACACAAATGAATTCACCTCTAAACATGTAGCATATGTCACTTAATTGTAAATAAATTATCACTTTAATTTTCATCCGTATGAGAAGAAAACAAAACCTAAAATTGAAAACTGAGAAGAATCATTTTCAAGTACTGGGAAGTTATAGCACAAAATACGATCCATAGCAAGGAGTGAAGTGAAGGTGTTGCAATCCAGAGGAGCACCAAATTTGAACAATCCGAAAGGAGAGCTAACAAGGTCCAGAAAGAATGCGAAAGAGAAAATAGAGAAAAGAGAGAATTAGAAAAACGAGTCGTTAATTTATTGATTGAATAAATTGATTGAATTGAAAATTGAGTATATTTTAGATTAGAAAGACTGAAATGATGCTACATTAGAAATAGGAAATAATATGATGTAGAAATGATACTAGATATTTTAGGACCACTACACGACGATAGCCCAGAAATGAAGAGCGCTGAAGAACAAGAGCGCTGAAGAGCGCTGAATGAAGAGCGCTGAATGAAGAGCGCTGAAGAACAAGTGAAAAGATCCAAACGTCAATGATTAATTACAAGATGCTAAGTAGAAATGACGTAAAATATAATGCAAGAATACTCAGCCACTTTTGTGTCCTCAAGTACAGCCACAAACGGCACCAGATAAGAATTCCAAGATAGCTATTTTGAGAAACAGTCCAGAAATCGACAAAATATGCTTTCAGGGGTAAATTCATGGACCTATCGCCAGAGAGAACAGTACCAATAAACGAATAGCAAAACAGTGTGATCGCAAACATCTTTCCGCAGAACGATAGATGTCATTTATTGCTAAATTAAAATCATACAAGGATATTTCATACGAAAACCGGGACTTTTCCATGAAAAGTAGCTGAGTTTCTTACGGCTTTTACATCTCTGAAAATCAGAATCCTGTGTGCCCTTGTCCAAAGGTTATTCCCCTAAAAATTTTCAGCACATATGTCAAATATGGGGAAAAAAATTTTGGAAGGTAAATTTTTTCTTAATTAACTATTGCAACAAAGAATTTGTCTTAAGAATTTAAAGTAAACGGAACAGAAAAAATTGCTTTGTTGAATTGTTTTGTTGATTTTGCTTTGTTGAACTGCTTTGTTGATAGCTGGGGAAGTCTCCCCTTCCCAACTTTGAATATAATTCACAAAAATGTTGAACCTGATCTAACAATGATTTGACTATCAGAAATTTGAGGACATTTGGGTTTACACAAAGCATTGTTCCCATAAAAAGAACATGTTTACTATAGAAGAAACCCCCCTTAGCTACCACTACTCTTACCACACCAGCTAATGGTCATGCCTTTAACACTTTTATGACAGCTACTCTTTATACGATGCGGAAATAGTCTCACAAGCCCTCGCTTGATTCCTCTAGAATACAGGATAGCCTTGAAAAAGCAAATATCGGAAAAGATTCAAAAATTTTCGCCCACATCTTGCCTTACGCCTAGATTTTTATGAAATAATGTATTCGCTGGCAAAGCCGGTTTTCCCTCTAATCTTGCTTAGTAATTATTCTATATAATTCTAAACAGAGAAAGGAATAGTGACTTCCAATAATAAGAAACAATGTTTTTTTGCAAAGTTTATTTTAAGTACATCTTCTCTATAGACTTAAAATCACAAGCCGGAAATCTATCCTTCAAAACAAGCCAGATAAATGCAACAAATAAAATAGTATAACACAATATAGTTACATAGTAAAAGGAGGGGACTTCCCCCAAAACAATTTTGTTTTGCTGCCTTAATAGAAAAAAAACTATATACTTGCTTTAAAAGTAAAGTAAGTATAACGTACAGCGTTATTCACGTAGATTTTATTAACTGTATGGTCATCAGATTTTTCCTATTTTTGGATTAAACCCCCTGACTAAGCTAACACTGCAATGCGTTTTATCTCATAATCTGACTAAAATTAGTCACCAACAAAAATCAATTTTCACAAAAACGTGAGCTTCACATTTATGAGAACTGAAAGCAGGATAACAGTAATTTCAAAATTCCTTATAGAAAAATGCAAATCGTTTTACAGAAAAAGCACACAGTTAATGTTATCCAAGACCAAATATTCGTTTTTAGTAACTGAGACTGTTTTAACAGAATATAAGAACTCACTGATAGGCACGAAAACGCTTTTTTGTTTCAATATCAACTAATTTAGGACCAAAATTTGTTTCTTACGACCTGTCTCACGATTTATTTAATTCTCGTCGTTTCGTTGTGTCACGATTGTAACGATTTTAGTTACATATGAACACTAGATACAGTCTAAAACCGGTTTGATGAATATACTCTATTGTTAGCAACATCTTTTCGCAAATTCTAACATAGAGCGCTTACTTTCTAAATATAGACTTCACAACTTTGTGAAGTCATCAAACCGGTTTTAGACTTCACTCTATTGTTAGCAACATCTTTTCGCAAATTCTAACATAGAGCGCTTACTTTCTAAATATAGACTTCACAACTTGGCTTCGTATTTCCTGTAATCATATGCATATTATCACTGTCACGTCAAAAAGGGCGTATCTGACATTTTCACTCTTCTGCGATAACTGTCAAGAACCGTTTGCTATGTTGTCCTCAAGAGAAGAATCAGCAATACAATGTAGATCAAAGCGTGATTGAATATACGTTTTCATGCTGACCTTCCTTTTGAGAACAGCATAGCAAACAATTTTGGCAGTTACCTAAGAAATATGAAAATGTCAGATATCACCTTTACATATGATGGAAATGATGTAGAAAAACATCGTCAAGTCATTTTTGACCGTTCCTTCATAGTCAATAATTGAACTTACCATTATGTTATTCAAATTTACATTTTTTGCCAATAAATTTAACTTAATATAGAGCCATTCAGAGACAGAATCGATAGACTTTGAGGTAAAAAAACGGAGGGAATTAAAACAGTTTTAATAACAACCATTAGTTTTTCTCTTAATAATTTAACATAATTTGGTAGAAAAATCATAGGAACTTTCTTGCGTTTCCTTATGGGTTAGAGCATGGAGTACGTAGTTAATTATTTTTATAATTGGACTGAATATGAAAAGATAAAGGTTAATTGATTATTTGACATTAAGATGTCGAAAATCTGGAAAAAGGCCTAATTATTTGACACCACTGAAAACAATAGCGCATAGTACGAAAAACAACTAAGAAAGATAATGAAACAACTAAATTCTCAAAAAGACAAAAGTACCCTAAAACAAAAGTTTGGTAATCTTAAAGATAAAACAGATTCAAGTAAACTAATGAGTTGGTGAGAAAGACAGCGGATACAAAATTCGACTTTCCATCTTCTTAATCAAAGGGACAGTATATGCAACACACTCATCCCAGCCTGGTTTCCTCCATGCAGACTCACGGGTTTCTTTTCTTGTCTGAAGGTCAGCGTACGCTAAAAAAAAGAAATATAATTAAAACATTGTAAACAGACCATAGTGCTTATACAAAGTAGAACAGTATACCCTTAGAAGGGCTAGGATATTCTATTTATGTCCACTTATGTGCAGCAACCAAGGAGTATGTTGGATAAGAGGTATAAAAAAAAAAAAAACTTAGCATACATTCTTTTGTGAGGACCAGAGAAGCAAATATTTCAAGTATTCCTCCAAATACAAAATTATAAGCCCCCCCCCACAAAAAAATAAAATCATTTCGATCCCTCAATCACAGGATATATTTACCGAACTACGCGTAAAATTTGCCACATTTTAATGAAACTTACTAACTACAATGAATCTAGATAATGATAAAGACTCGCTTGCCTAAAGGCTCCAGTCACAAGAAGAAACACATGCTCTCTTGCGAGGATAACAAAACAAATGACTTCGATTATAAAACCAATCCGAAGAAATGCTTCCTTTAGACAAATACTGTACAGCATTATACAATTATTTTCAGATCAGTGACTGACTAGATGTTATGGATTTATCAATAAGTTAAAGTAATATAGCTTATAGTCATCGCTTAGACATGGTTCTGCAAATATT
Organism: Artemia sinica; assembly: GCA_027921565.1. NCBI lineage: Eukaryota > Metazoa > Arthropoda > Branchiopoda > Anostraca > Artemiidae > Artemia > Artemia sinica. The sequence continues at coordinate 10,282,655 of CM051259.1, read as the reverse complement.
TTTCTCCGTACAATTGACATACAGCCATAACCACTTAAGCCTAATATAATAAGCACGATTAATTTAATAAACAAAATAATATCCTGTCGTTAACTTATAGCGCATGGAGTGGGGGAGGGAAGAGTCAATCTGCGGAATAAAATAGCTCGAGAGCTAAGAGAGTGACTAGACTCAACAACCCAGAACAATCCCAAAATTAAAGTTTTTACCTTTGATCTTCTAGCTATATACATTTTTACATTATTTTTTAACTAGTCCTTATGTTTACATTTACATTGCTGCATTTTATTTGAAATTATTTGGCCCCATTCACTTCCCTTCTTTTTCTTCTAAGTGGTATAAATAGTTTTCTAAATTTTTTTTTGCCTTTGATATTGGTCTAAATTTTAATTTACGTTATTTATTTTTGTTATACTATAATACACATAGCTACAAACACAAGGGAGAAGGAGGGGGAATGTAAGACGAATCAAAAGAACCCTTTTCAGAAAAAAATAAAATAGTGACCTGAAAATGTTCTTTTTTCATCTTTCCAATACCCTCCCAAATACCCTGATAGTTGTACCCATGTTCACCTATGACATACAGTATAGCCTATTTTATATTTGAGTCACCCTTCTGAGTTTTTAGTTACGGAAGTTCTTTTGTATTTCCTTCTGTTTTTCAATAATAAATAACCATGTTTTTATTTCTAGAATATTTTAAGAATTACTAGGAGGAGGTTAGGTCTAAAGCTTCTGTAGTAAGACCAGCATCGAAAGAGACCCAATCTTCCAATCCTGCATCAATGTGACATTTCGTTAAGGATAGCGTATATTTATTGACTACAAAAGCTTCAAGCTAGCATAAGCGCGTCAATAAAAAACAAAATAAATAAAAGAAAAACAAGTAGCAGGTGCCATTTCAAGTTCAACCCATTTAGATGTAATGGAAGTTCAAGTATTAAATCACTGGTTAAACTGAGAAATGAAATACTGGACAAAAAAAAATACTTACTTACTTAACTCCCATCCGGCCGGGTTGGCCGATTCGGGGCTTCTCCTCTAATGGCATCATAACAATATTTTCGGTATGCCTCCCTGTTTGTTGCAGTCCTCAGCAGTTCTTAGGCGGGGTGGTCAGAGAAATTTTCCCACCAGCGCTTGGGAGGTCTTCCCTTTGGGCGAGAAACATTTATTCTTCCCTCAAAGGCTATTTTAGGCAGTTAGGCTGGGGACATACGCTGAACGTGTCCTAACCATCAAAGCTGTTGGAGTTTGATGGTCTGCATGATGATTTGAGGTTAATCCAACGAGGATAGCAGCTGTTCGTTTCATACTCGCTCAAGGTAAGTGATACCACTGAGCTTTCGGATCGATTTAGTTTCAAACGCCGCCAGTCGATGCTTGTCACCGGCTTTTAGAGTCCATGTCTCTGCTCCATACGTTGCAACTGGAACACTAAGGCATTGAAGAGTCGGATCTTCAGTTTTAAGGGGAGGTATTTATTTTTGCAAATAGAGCGCAGTGACTTGAAGCATGCGGAGGCAAGAGCCAGGACTCGTTTAATGTCTTTTGAGGAGTAGTTTGTGGGTGTCAGCACACTTCCTAGGTAAATAAATTGGTCGACCCATTCGATTTCCTCGCCCCGAATAGTGACTTTGGTGAGGGGGGACTAGTCTCTGCATGCCGTCTTATTCTCATCACCTTGGTCTTGCAGGTGTTTATCTTAATTCCAAAGCAACTAGTTGCTTCGACGATAGCGTTTGCGCTGGCTTGGATTTCCTCATTATTTTGTTCAGGCGATTAATGTCATCAGCATATGCAAGTAGGTCAAAAGGGTATCCTCCCAAGACTATTCCCGTTTCATCGGGGACAAGTGCCAGCACACTGTTTAGGAATAGGCAGAAAAGAGTCGGTGAGAGGAGGCATTCTTGGATAACACCTGTAGAGGTAGAAAACTCCTCAGTGAGTCCTTCACTAGTCTGCACCATGCTACTCGCCTTTTCGTACATACTCCTTATAATATCGATAATATCAGAGGGAATTCCGTAGTGAGCAAAGATATACCAGAGACCATCTCGCCAGATTAGGTCAAAGGCTTGCTTAAAGTCGATGAACAGTTGGTATAATTCTTTACTGAATTCCAAGTATTGTTCCATGATCTTTTTAAAGACAAATATTTGGTCTATAGCGGATCTATTCTGACGGAATCCGGCTTGATACTCGGGTATAACATGTCTTGTCATGTTTCTTATGCGGTCTAGAAGTATTTTCGTGAGGATTTTAGCGGGTTGGCAAGTAAGTGATATGGGTCTGTAGTTGTCGCAATAGCTTTTGGATCCTTTCTTGTGCAGGGGAACTATAACAGATGTTGACCAGAACTTGGGGTAGTATTTTGTTTCCCAAGCAGCTGTTACTATTCGATGGTACAGATCGATGATAACGTCAGATCCTACTTTGAGCAGTTCTGCTTGTATACCGTCTATCCCGGGGGCTTTATTGGATTTGAGGGATTTCACAGCGGTTTCTACCTCTGACCTTAAGGGTGGTAGGGGTGGTTCCTCATTTATTTGTGCTGGAAACATCTGAAGGACTTCAGGATCTGTATTTACTGTGAGATTTAGCTTTTCCTGGAAATGCACTTTCCGATGATCTCGGATTTCAGCACGAGAAGTAATTTTGTGCCCATTTTTATCCAAGAGTTCCAGGCACTTTGTATCTTTACGATTTGCTAGCTCTTTAGCACGTTTTAACATAAGGTGTGAGTTACCTCTTTGGAAGTCGTCTTCGCACTGGTGACACTTTTTGGTTATCATGTCCTTAAGTGCTGGCGAGTTTTCTTCTCGATTTGGCGTTTCAGTTGCTTGAACCTATCCTTGCTTTCTTGATCTTGTTTGTTTCTGAGAGTTCGTTTCTCGTTGCTCTTGTCAACAATCTCCTGGGTAATCCATGGTTTGTCTCTGGCAGATTTACGGCCGAGAACGATCTCGGCTGTTTCACATATAGCCCTGCTACTTTGCAACACAATCACTGTCAAAATCTCCACCGGGGAGAGTCACTGCGTCTGTGAACGAGGATTTCCACCGATTCGATACCAGTATATAATCAATCATGTTGGCAGTCCTTCCATCAGGGGACCACCAAGTGACTTTCCTCTTTCGCCGGTGTTTGAACATCGTGTTTGTCACAAAAAAGTCGTTGTCTCGGCAAAATTCGATGAATCGCTCTCCTCTGCTGTTGATCTGCCCGATTCCAAATTTGCCCATGATATCTTCGTTTCCGCTGTTGTCGATTCCCAAGATGGCATTGAAGTCTCCAAGGACTATAACGAAGTCTTTCTTTGGTATGGTGTCGACAATACTCTGAAGCTGAGAGTCAAAATCTTCAGACTCCTCATCCGACCTTGACGAATCAGGAGCGTAAACCTGCACTAGAGAGAGGTTGCTGAACTTTCTTCTGAGTGGGATCATCACCAATCTTCCCGAGACAGACACCACTGACACTAGAGATTTTCTTGCTGTTTTCGTCAGCAAAAAGTCAACTCCTTGCCTGTGTATTCCATCTTTTCTTCGCTGTTACCTGGTAGATGTGTCTCTGAAAGACCAATGATGCCCCACTTGTATCGGTTTACTTCGCGGAGGAGCATGTCTTTCTTTCCTGGTTTTGCGAGTGTCTGGAGGTTTAATGTTCCGATTCTGGTTGTAAGTCTTGTACCTAAAACTGGTCTACCATTCGTTTGAGACGGACTGGTCAAATATTCTCTAGATTTATATCCAACCCTGTTGGCTGTTAATACATCGGTTGCCCCGAAAGCGGTAGTTTTTCCGTCGGTTTTACCGAACGCGGTAGGTTGTTCGTCGGTTTCCCCGGACGCGGTAGTTTGTTCGTCGGTTTCCTCGGACGCGGTAGCCTTAGTTTTTAATCTCAGTGAATGCCCAATCATAATTTATAAAGAGGAGAAGTTTCTTGGCTTACTTTCGAGGCAACGGCAAGCCAATCCTCTTTGCTTCTAGCAGGGACCGTTCACACCCGTATGTGTGCCTTCCGCCCTTTCACAGTTGTCCTCCTAGAGAGATCCACAGATCCTCCCATGATGGTGTCCTGCAGCACCATGCAATTTAACCCATTGCTGGGGGAAGGTTTGCAGCTGATGGGACGTGTCCACACCCTGGTGGGCCCAGGTCAGTCTGCATCGAATGGACCTTCTTCCTCCTCCACCTGTATTTATGCCCCCACATGAGGGTACCCAGGTTTCAATTTTTGGACCCCCAGGGTCTAGGTCCCGCCCTGGTCCACGCCTCTGATCAATAGAGGTACCCTACATATCTGTAGGGCATTCCCCTATCCACCACCTGGGGACGCGCTGAGTGGCCTGGGGGAGGCCCCCACTGAGAATATGACTCAGTAGTACTTAAAACAAATAATTGTAAAGTTATAGATGCTAAACATTAGGAACTAGATATAAAGACAATAATAACAGATATAAATATATAATATAAATATCAACATATAGTATTTATATAAATACTAAATAAATAGACTTATAAAATAGATATAAAAGATACAATATATATATACATAAATAGAAATTAAGACAGTGAGACAAAAGGGAGGACAATATTGTAATTAGTAATAAAAAAAAATTATAACAAAATAATAAAATAATAATAATAAAGTAATAGTAATTAGTAATTGGAAACTAGTAATGAGTTTCCAAGTCGTTTTGGTTGAGAGGTAAGCAGTGATGTAAAATGTGATGGTAAACAGTGAGCCTGCAGGCTTTTTAGCTAAAAATTTGTAGTAAGTTTTATGCCATCACTTTTTGGAGAGAATCAGATCAAGCTTAATCAAAACATCCTCATGAGTGGCCTTACCGTGAGTCTGGAGAGCTTATGGTTAAACAAATTAACAAAGAAAAGTTCGAATTTCAGATGCCAGGTGAGGCAGAAAAACGGCTGGTCCTGTTGCAAGTAGAAGAAGAAGAACCTTCATAAGAGGTGAAGGAAAAGTGATAATCCCTTATAAGTAGAGAATTAGAATTGGTAGACTTTGTCCCCCCCCCTCCAATTATGAGGTCTAAAACCGCTACTGCTAATATCTAATCTTCAAATTAAAATTCAGGAAAATTCCTCATGTCTGAACAATTCTTTTTGCCAACTACTTTCCCATACGATGTTCAGGTTCTATAGCCTATGAAAACATTTGTGGCATGGACTTAGCCCAAAGACTAACTTCACATGGACATATACAAGAATTTACTAAGGAGGGTGCCCATCATTCTGGAGGAATTTGGTACAAGCTCTAAGACCTAAAAAGCAGATCATTTCTATAAAAAAAACATAAAATCTTGATTTTGTTTTTGGGAGGGGGCGTGTGTTCAATGTCAAGTCTATCTCGGTATGCACCTACTAACTAACTTATTTGTATGTGCTCAAGATATTTCCGCTACAATATTCAACATAAACCATATGTTTAGAGATTTCTCTTGAAAGAGTAAAACCATTATGCAAAAAGCCTGAATTAAAACCTATTTTATTTATAGTTTAATTATTCAGTATGTTTAATTCAAAATTAAATATTTATTAATGCTTTAACATTAAATTCAAATTGTTTCAATATCATACTTTATATTCAAATATTTGGTATTTGATTAGTTCAATGCCAAATTTAAATTTTATAAATTTAATAATTAATTAAAACATTAAATACAATATTCAATCAACACCTTATTTTCGCTCTCCTATAAAATTACAACAATGTGAGGACGCCCCCTCTATCCGGACGTGTCGATGCGGAAAACCATTTAATTAAATGGGGGAAGGGAAACAAATTTCATGTAACCTTCACTCCTTCAAAATAGTTTTTGTAACTCTATTCCTTTGTTCTGTTTACTGACTTCAGCTCTTTCCCAAATCGCTCATATATTCCCTGATTTCTTGAAAAATAAAAGTGCTAAGACTTAGAGATAGTATTCATTTCCAACAAAATTTGTCAAAAAAGAACTAAAATTCAATGGACTTCAGTTTGATTGAAGAAATGTCATAATGGTAACATTATCCTTCATTTTCAAGTGATATTTTTAGGTGAAAACTAAGATTTCAGAATTTTCGAACTCGTGCATGAATTTTGAATTTCAGTTGCGAAACATGACACATAAATTATATGCTTGAGTAAATGAAAAGGCATTAAATAAAATTCAGCATTCTTTGCATCCCATCTTGTACACTTTACCACAAAGAGAGATTACAAAAAAACAGCCTTTCTAGGCATTTCTTTGATACAGACATAGAATTTTTGTTTAGGTGTACGTTTTACTCTTTTTGTTTTGCTTTTTTTCGTTTTTTTATTTACTTTTTTTTATATACGGAACTTGGTTAACAAAAGTTTATGTGCCAAACCCCAGCGAAGAGATTGCAAAAACTGTGACCCTTGAGTTCTATCTGTGATCAACAAAGCGATATTTTCTCAAGGGGAACAACTTGTATCTTCCATATCACGATTGTCATGGAATTAGACGACTCCAGAAATAAGATCTGAGCATTGATAAAACGAAAACAATGAGGAATACTTTTTATAGATGTTAGCAACCACAAAATTCTTATTTTACTTACTTATGTGACGGCCCTAGACAATTTTTGGGGTTACGGATGGTCGGTAAAGCAGTTGGATAACCGACCTGAAGACGCACCTTAACCAAAAAACTCTCTAATACTCTAAAAAGCTATTGGATGTGACTTACTGTTTTTGTATTTGTGGTCTTTGGAATATTCTGCTTTTTTTTCATTGGAAAATGCATTTGAAAAAATAAATCACTTACTCCAAAAATGATGCACTTGATAAAGCCTTCCGACTTGTGAAAAAAATCCAGCAAAAGCTTCTTCATTCTCTCTTCTAAAATTAATAGCTCTTGCCCAATTATTTCCCCACTCAATCATGGTCCCTGGCTTTAACGTGTAGCTTCTGACTTCGTAAATACTGTTACCAGTTCTCAGTTTTATTTCTGGCCAATAGCTGAAAGGCAGGATGAACTGCGAATGACGTGAGCGTAGGTATCCAGCCCTCTCTTTTAGTAGCGACTGTGCGTCCTTTGAAAGTAAGAAAAAAAGATAATGAAATGATTCAGTAATAAACTGACAAACAAAGTATTATGCTTTGTCCTATAGACTACAGCTGGCCATAGTTTTGGGGGAATAAGCCAAACTAAAGAGGAGACACTAAAATTAAAAATGTATAGTAATAACTGCTTTAGCCTGATTATATTTGCTTCTTCTTCATCTGAAAAATCAGCCTTTGGAATCCAAAACATACTTGTTTTTGGCTCCAAACATGTTTTCTATTGACGCTTCTAAAATGACTCATCTTTATCCTCGTGATTTCATACATTTGATTTTTTCCTGTTTTTCTCCGTGCTTTGTAAATTCAAACCACTTCTATTGCATAAATTGAAATATTAAAAAATCTATTTTTATTTTTTTTAATTTTTTCTTATTTATTTAGTTTGTTTACAATAATTGTTTAATTCGTTTACCTTATTTGTTTAATTCGTTTGCATATTTGTTTAATTAATTTACCATGTTTATTTTATTTTTTACCATATTTGTTTAATTTGTTTACAATATTTCTTAATAGAATATGAATGACATTTTTTTTGTCTAAATGCTTTTTGTACACTTTGAAAATTCCATCTGATAAGGAATCACAAAATGTATAAAAAATTGAACTGTTAGAAAAGTTTGTTGGAAAAGTTTCTAACATAAAAAGTGTTGAAAAAGTTTTGCATTTCTTACCTGATTTTCAGAGAGGTTTTGATTTATTTGCATGTATATTTTTTTTTTCTTGTCTCCATGTTGCTCTGCAGACATGTTTATAGTGGTCCAAAATATTGCCCAATTTTTTTCTAATTGCCCTAATTTCTCAATTTTTATTGGGGCAAAATTCATTGTTTCTTTTTATGCTTTTCCTCGTCATTGCGGATCAATTAGATAATTAAAAAAAAAAAAACATCATACCTACACAATGATCCCTCGGTAATATCAAAGTATAATGATTAATATAGAGTATATTATAAGTAAATAAATATGAAGTGTAATATAAACTATAATAATGATGATTCAAGTAATGAGGGTTCTCAAGTCAGGCGATTTAGGGAGTAAAGTTGAAGGATACGGCATTGGGCTTTACAGTTCCTCCCTGTGGTGCTGATATCCGTGTCAGGGCCCTTCAACCAAGAAGTGTAATGGGTGGTTGGGGGTTAATCATCCTGTTATCCACTTAAACGTATTATTAAATGCTTGGTATTTGAATTTTGTAAGTTTTAAGGATGACAAGTGTTGTCCCATTTAACTACATAGTTTTACTTACTTGTCTTCATGATTCAACATGGCCACACAGATGAAAACATGGTACTATTCTAATAAGTTCATGATTTTGGAACAACCAAAAGAAAATTTCCGAAACCATCGGGATTTTCTGGTATGAAAAGAATTAATATGGATCGAGGGAGCATAAAAATATGCTTGGTGCTTAACATTATTTTAGTAGTAAATGGGCGGAGGGAGCATGGGTACGACCGGTCCTATACCCCTAACCACATTCAAGACGGTTAAATTACGTAATAAATTTGTTTCATTGATGAGATGACAATATCCAGACAGAAATTTGGATATTTTTTCAGAAATCTTTAGCAGAATCCCTATAATAGTAATATTTGGTGCATGTTCCTTGGTACCTTCCAAGGCCTTTTTGAACTCCTTGCATAATGAGGATAAACGTTTGAATGGATGACCTTAGGATATTCCCTCGAAGGCAAAGAAAATTTCCGGAAAAATTTCTGTTTGCAGGTATGTAAACAAAATTATTATTAATCGAGGGAGCATAAAAATGTTTCTTATATTGATGTCCTTGATCCTTAACATCATTTTTATTTGATTATTGTGATTCTAGTCCTGTGAAGTTGGGCATATTTATATTTGTATTGCATTATTGCTCATTTTATCACTGACGCTTTTCTCCTCTACTAAATTTTATGTTTAAAAAAGTAATCAATTCTTATTGTTATTAAATGTGTAATAGCTGTTTGTTTCCATGGGTATCAAGGAGCCAATTGACGTCAATACTGAATAAAAAGCCCAAAGTTCAATAGTTTCTGCCACAGGGTTCCCAGTGGACTCCTAGCTCCTATCTTTCCAAAAAGCACAGTCAATGTATCCATGTGTCAATCTATATGAGTCTTCTAGTGATCATAGCTGTGACCATAAAATGATCACAGCTCTCTAGTTTCTGCCACGAGTTGTGCTATGGACTAGTAAATCTAATTCTTTTTAAAACACAGTCTATTTCAGCCATGTGTTAATCCATATGAGTCTAGTGACCACAGCAGTGACCATAAAGTGGTAAAAGCTCTCTAGTTTCTGCCACGAGTTACCCTATGGACTCGGAAATCTTATATTTTCAAAAAACATTGTAACCACGTGTTAATCTATATGAGTCTAATTACCATACCTGTGACCATAAAATGGTTAAAGCTCTCTAGTTTCTGCCCCGGGTTCCCATTTGGACTCGTAAATCTTATTTTTCAAAAAAGCTCAGTATTGTTCTAGTTTCTGCCACAAGTTACCCTATGGACGCGTAGAAACCACAGTCTATTGCAACCATGTGTTAATCTATATGATTCTAGTGACCATACCTGTGACCATCAAATAGTCAGAGCTCTCTAGTTTCCGCCACTAGTTCCCCTTTGGACTCGTAAAACTTATCTTTCACAAAAGCACAGCATTGTATCCATGGGCTAATCAAAATAAGTCTAGTGACCACAGCTTCTGCCGCAGGTTTTCCTGTGAAATCATAACTCTTATCTTTCAAAAAAGCACAGCATTGTAGCCACGTGTTAATCTATATGAGTCTAGTGACCATAGCTGTGACCATAAATTAGTCGCAGCTCACTAGTTTTTGCCATGGATTCCCCTATGGATTTGTAAACCTTATCTTTTGAAAAACTACGGTCTATTGCATCCACGGATCAATCTATATGAGTATAATACAAACTACAGAAAATGAATTAGCCATGGATGGCGTAGTATCATATTTTAATGGTTAAAATATGTTTTGTTTTGTCTAGACTTTTTTTTTACTATTTAGCACCATCTTTTTTTTTTCTAACTTTGTATAGTGGGTTGTAAATGTCTATAATCATTTAAGCTGCCCAAGCTAGACATACCTAAAGTGGTTACAATAGAAGCCTTTTTTGGTATCATTATTAACTGAATTTAAAGATTTAGCTACCCAGACTAAAAGTCTGACTACCCAGTAACTAGGTTCTTGGCAAATGAATACACAGATATTACAGAAATAACCTAAAAAAAGATAAACGGGAAAGGGGAAAAGTTTGCAAAGGAAACTTTCATTAAGGCATTCCTGAAAATGAACTTAACTCTTTTTAAACCAAACACTTAGATTAAAAATAAAAATATAATATTATATGTTTATTAAAATTAAAACTTTAAAATAACATAAATATGAATAAATTATAATAAACGAAGTAAAAATAAACAAATAAAATTAAATAAATTAAAAAAAAATATTAAATTAAATTTAAAATAAATAAATTTTATATCGAAAAATGTTAATTAAAATATTTATTAAAGTAATTTAAAATAAATATAAAAATAAATTACATAATTAAAATATAAAACAATTAAAAATAAAAACGTAATATTAAAAAACACAATAAACGTTTTTGTACCTGGTTATTTTTTAGCATGGCTCCTGATTTATCAATCGTTGAATATCCTCCTTTATAGCGACATATGTGTAAGAATTGATCCTGATCACCAACTGTCACACCCCAACTTCCAACAAGTTCGATTTGCAGGTCAGGACAGTTTTTTATCAAATTTGCTTTTTTCTCCCTAAAAATTAACGCTTGACAATTGTCTTCTATTAAATTATACCAATAAATCAGGGTACGCAAAATATCCAAACCGACGTTAATTTCGCAAGTTTACTCGTGGTAGCTTAGTCCTGTGGGTGTAGTTCGCTGGTTTCGTTTTCTGGAGTAGTTACGGCAAGAAAAGTAGCCCCATTTTTGCGTCACAGTTTCGGTCTAAATTTCCTTGTTTGTTTACCCTATTTTTTTCTCCATTTCTTTTGTAATACATGTTTACTATTTATGTAATTAAAGCAACATTAAAAATTAAAACGAAAAAAAAATATTACGTATATGAGGGAGGTTGCTCCTCCTCAACGCCTCACTCTTTACGCTAAAGTTTTTTAGTACTTTATAAAAAAAAACTTCTTATTTGTTCTAATTAAACGAACATAGTGTTTCGGGAGTCGTTCTTAAAGAATTGGGACATAATTCAAATTTTAGCGTAAAGAGCAAGGTGTTGAGGAGGAGCAACCCCCCTCATATACGTAATAATTTCTGATAATTTTAACTTTTAATGTTGCTCCTTACTTTCAGTTGAAAAAACTTGTTGTTTTTTTTATTTAATTTCTGATCGTTTTTTAAATTATGCCAGGAAATCTGGCTACACCTCCTCGCAAAAATCCCTCCTCCCAACGGATTTATTCCCTAGACAACTCAATCCTGGTAAAAATTTACCCCGGACAATTGCCCTTAACATCTCTACGCGTACAGTTGAGTTGGCAATGAGAAAGCAAGACATTATATACCAATATAATAACTATTTAAAACTAATTTAATACCCTAAAACCAATTAACACAGCGATCAGACATATGCCCCAGGGAGTGCATCTCAATGCCTAAATCGTTTAAATCTCCCTGAGCCTCCAAATAAATATAGAAAGGGGTGGGGGATTAATCTTTAATCTCCCTTCATTTTAATTAAGGCTGAATATGTCTTCTGTGGGGTGACAGCTCGCATTTTATTGCAGAAAAAAAAAATCTAAAAAATCGAAAAAAAGGCAAATATGACTGTCAAAGACTAATACAAAGACAATGAAAATCTACACAATCGAAAAAACGGTAAACAAAAAAACAATGACAAAGACAATGAAAATCTACAAAATCGAAAAAAAGGTAAACAAAAAAATTTGACGGTCTTGCAGCATCAGTTGATGACTATCAAAGACTAAAAGTGCCCAAGCCGTTTTTAAACTTAGGAAAAGAATAAATTTGTACTTTCATTAGACCAGGCCTATTGATGCTCGCCTAAAGGTAGCTTAAAAGTCCTGATGAAACAAACTTACAGTCCCATAGCAGCACTATCTGAATGTTGTGACGTTACTAAGGAAGGACGTTGCTGCCTCATCCTAATGATGGTGTATTATCCCGAGAGCGCAAAGAACAGGAGATATTTGATTCAATATCTACGAAATTTTATAAACAATATTCGTCAGTAGTATGCAGCTCCCACTTTTATTATTGCCCAAGACTTTAATCGAACATATAAGCAGTGGATGTTATGTATGCTTGGCTTGAACCAAGTAGTAAAAATTCTGACCCACCAAAGTGGGAGCATACTCGAACTAATTATCAAAGACTTTTCCAACCATTACCTACCACCACGTTATCTATCCCCAGTATAAAACTCTGACCACTTTTTAATTCTATAGAAGGCCAAAGATAACACACCAAAAACGATAAAAAACTAAAATAACGACCCGACCTTTGACTAAGGAAAGTATATGTTCTTTCGGAAGATAGACAGGAACCTTTGACTTCAATAGGATCTCCTCAATACCAGACATTAATCTCAAAGTTGATGCTCTGATTTCTGTTCTTCTACAGAGAATTAGAAACACTTCCCGTCCAAAACCATTGTAGTAAGTGACATAGGTAAGCCTTAGATAAACCAAGAAATGAAAGCGCTAATTAAGACCCAATGCCAACTCCCCTCGAACGGAGAAATTGCTTCAGCAAAAAGTTGCTTAATCATATTGTGAAAGTAAACAGAGCCACTAAGAAAGCGTATGTTTGTGATAAAGTGACTCCACAACTGACTACTAACTCCCGTAAGTGACACTCTGAAGTCAAACGTTTGTCTGGAAAACTCTTTAATAATGACTTGAAGATAGAGAAAGACGATGGGTCTTCAGTGTCGTCAACTGAAGTAAATTTGTTGTTCGCAGCGATATGTTACCCGTCATTTACTGAACAAGATATTGAAAAGCTCTCGTCCGGCTTTCCCAATGAACAAATTGTAGAAATATCCAAATACGCAGTTTGCATAGAATTGGAAAAGCTAAAAAAGAACTGTGCTTCGTATCCAGGTGAGCTGCCTGTCAAGTTGCTCATCGAATGTAAGCATTTCTAGCTAGACCTGTGGCGTCCATTGTCAACCACTTCTTCAGAAAACAAACGTTCCCACTAGCCCGGAAGAAAACTTACGTCCGTTTTATTCCTAAACTAAAATATCCCAAATCCTCTGATGAGCTCTGACCAATATCAGTGACTCTCAATCTAGCCAAAGTGACCGAGTGGTCACATATCGTAAAATTTTGTCGCAGAGAAGCCCTTGCTTCGACCCTTTCTAGTAAGGGTGCTTCAAAGGTAGTAGTAAGGCACCATGGCTATTAATTAGTGTAGCCTTAATTAATTAAGTACCATCTAATTATTGAACGGATAGACAAAGGGGATACCATAGTTGATCTACTTTTGGCCGAGTATGCAATACTTTCGATTTCATACGCCATATCACAGCTTTATAGAATCTTGAATAGACGGTTGCTAGAAAGGTCATTCTACTACTGATAGCAGATTTCCTGAAACAACGATACCGGTGCGTCTATGCACTTTTTCCTGGGGATATTGACTCTGAGTTGGCGGAAATAACATATGGCATCCCACAAGGCACTACGCGTAATACCCTCGTATTTTTTGCCGTCATTAACTATGTTTTGAAACAACACTGACGACAGATTCAGATTTATGGATGATTAGTCTGCCCTGCTGAAACACACTCTTATTGAGATGTCTCAAGTATTCCCCCAGTTACAAAGTGACCTAAAAGACAAATTCAAAGATCAGTGCAGTTTAAATGGGCTCCAAAATAATAAACGCACGTAATAAACGAGTCAATGGCAACAGCAAAATGCATGGGGTGAACACTCAACTAGGCTGCTAGAGTCTAGTAAGGAATCTTCAAGGTACATTGAGCTAAAATCTCCATAGTGTGAATTTCACTAGAATTTCCGTAATGTGGGACACTTTCCAGGATCTAAAAAGAAGGGCAGCAGAAAAAAGGTGAAGAAGAAGAGAATCTCCAAGGTGCATCAAGCTTGAGCTTCCGTAATGGCCTTTTTTTTAAAGATGTTCACGTTCCAGTGCCTCAATATCGACGAAGCCAAAAAACGAAGAATAACAAGAGAATCTCCAATGTGCATTGAGCTAGAATCTCCGTAATGTGAATTTTGTTCACTTACCTGTATCCCACTAGCGGTGAAGCAAAAAAGGAGAAGAAGAAGAATATCTCCAAGGTGCATCAAGCTAGAATCTCTGCAATGGGCATTCTTTCTTTTTTTTTAAATGGTGTTCATGGTGTTCCAGTGTCCCATGAGCGGCACAGAAAAAAAGAAGAAGAAAAGAATCTCAGAGGTGCATTGAGTTAGAATCTCGGTAAAGGCAATCTTTTTGAAATATTGTTCACTTTACAGTGCCCACTAGCAGTGAAGCAAAAAAAATAGAAAAAGACAATGAAGAGAATATCCAAAGGTCCACAGAGGTAGAATCTGTGTAATAGTATTTTTTCCAAGCGGCTTTCAGTTTCCAGCGCCCCAGTAGCGGCAAACCAAACAGAGTAAAAGAGAATCTCTAAGGTGCTTTGAACTAGAATCTCCTTAATGACAACATTGTGTTTTTTGGTTTGTTTTTTTTTTTTAATTGTGTTTACTTTCCAGTGCCCCACTAGCGGCGAAGCAAAAAAAAAGTAGAAGAAAAAAAGGATATACTTTATTGCTTCCAATGCAAAAAAAATGTTTTTCCTTGTTGTTAATGATGGGGTAGTGAAATCAAACTTTAAAGGGTTTTCGAACATGGTGACTCAAAATTTGCAATTTTTATTTCTAATGATCAGTTAAAATCACTAAAGTATTCAAAACAAAGAAGCAGCAATAATGAAACTGTACTTTCTTATGAGAAGTTGAAAATTCTTTGCAGCTTGTGGCAAAAAAAATGCAAGAATAATAACATGAATTCCTGTAAATTATATTAACAACACATCTAAAACTTGTTTAATGCCCTTCAGTTTAAAAAAATTATATATATATATATATATATATATATATATATATATATATATATATATATATATATATATATATATATATATATATATATATATATATATATATATATATATATATATATATATATATATATATATATATATATATATATATATATATATATATATATATATCTATATATATATATATATATATATATATATATATATATATATATATATATATATATATATATATATATATATATATATATATATATATATATCTATATATATATATATATATATATATATATATATAATATATATATATATATATATATATATATATATATATATATATCTATATATATATATATATATATATATATATATATATATATATATATATATATATATATATCACTATATGAATATATATATATATATATATATATATTATATATATATATATATATATATATATATATATATATATATATATATATATATATATATATATATTCATATAGTGATATATAGATAGTTTTAGAAAAATTTTTGAATTTTTTTTTTATCTACAACTCCTAACAGATACCAAGAACAATATAACGTTTGGGCTTTATGAGACAAAATTGCATCTTTCTTTAGGGCAATTTTAAGAGATGTAACCTATATCTAATGCCCCATTTTAACGAAAACTCATGTTGACTTCCATAGTTTCTCCTCCTTAGTTGGGCAAATACCTTTCTGTAAGGTTTAGAGGATTTGATCGTTCTTTTATGAAAGTAAACAGCAAAGTTCAAACTTAAAACGAACAAAATTATTGCTTTGCAGTTTATGAAATATATATCTAAAAAACTATTTCAAATAAATTGGCTCATGATATTTGCCTATATTTATAAAGTCCTGAAAAATTAATACTTTACTAAAAACTCAAAACTACGCAACATAACAGGATTGGACCAGAAAATCCTCAAACAGCCTACAGAAAACAAAAGACTAAATCAGAATGCTCTCAATAGTACCTTACTTGCCAAGAAATCAACCAATTTTACAATGCATTGTTAATTCCTGAAAAACTCAAGCAAGCTCGGTTTTCAGCAAATCAAGTTTTTTTTAAGGCTTTTAAGAATATTGGGGAAGAACACAAGCTACTTTATGTGAAACCATTTTTCAAATATATGTCTTATAAATTGCGAAGCAGTAATTTGTGTTCGTTTTAAGTATCAATTTCGCTCTTTACTTTCATCCAAAACTTTTTAATTACTTTGGATAAAGATTAAAACAGGAAATGATCGGAATATGAGGTGAATGGTGACTTAAATATTACTTAGGATGGCAACTCGATGAGAGTGAGATGAAGATGATGAAAATGATAACTTAGAGTTGCTTAAAATGAGGTCATAGGGCAAATTCACAGATTTATCCAAGAATTATCTAATTAATATAATAGTTTCTAATAAATACAAGTTCTAATTAATATAATAAAATTATCTAAATTATATAATAATGTAATTAATATAATAATATAATTAATATTATCTAATTATATAATAAAATATAATAATATAATTATCTAATTAGATAATATAATAAATTATCTAAATAATAAAATTATCTATAAGAATTATAATTATAATTATCTAAGAATTGTTGGTATAATTCTTAATAATGGAATATAACATGTGTATGTACTACACAATGACCATGCAATCTGGAGTCTCTGGCACAGGGGGTCTCTGGCACATGATTCTCTTTTGATACGCATAAATTGTTTTATGGCAGTTAATATAGTCTAAAAGTTTAATCTTCCCTTCTTATGCAATAATTACTGCTGTTTTATATTTAAGTTTAAATTATTAGAATTGGCAGTACAGCTAAAGGGCTTATCAGCATTACAGTTTCTCCATTTATGTTTATGGAGCCCTTCCTTCTGAAAGCCAGCTCATCATATTTTATTTTTCCAATTGATTTTTAATGACGCAAGCTTTCATAATAATGCTAAAATCTAATTAAAATTGACACTCATTTTTGCTGAATACTAGAAAAGCTGCAGCAAAATAACTGTTTTTGAATCCTCAGGTGGAGGTGTATGGCCAGTGGAATCAATAAGAGGAGGGACATATTTTCCTTCCCCCTAGATTTTGAGAAATACCTTTTTAGGGGGTTATCATCATTGAAAAATCCCTTTTTTTGGTTTTTTATTGAACAGACTGAGATAATGTCATACTTACCCCCCCCCCAGATTTTAAAAACACCCCTCTCCATACATACCCATACAACATATACATATACATACATAATTACATATACATACAACACTTACATATTTTTCAAGTAGTCCTCTGTTTTATCAGGCTTTACATTGTGGGTTTGAATTTCATAGATCACTTCTTTATCAGCTAGAAGTCTAGAATGGGATTCCTTAGTGGGCTCAATCTTTCGAACTAAGAGCTTGCTGAGCCATCCCTCACTAGATTCTAAGCAAGGTGAACCAGAATGAAATGCTCGCCTAAAAATAAATAGATGCATGCTAGAAAAATGAAATGCAACATAAGTAACTATAAGATAAAATTTAGCATTTTCATAGTCACTTTATTACAAAGAAGTCTATATTTTATGTATAGCTTCCCAAACTTCAGGGAATGGTGGTTAAGTCCAGTAACCCTCGCCCACGGTACAGTGCTCCCAGAAAACTTAACATACTTTTTATGATATTGCAGCATGCCGTTGTAAGGTCATACATACTGAAGTCAACTAATTGACTAGTACATGACTTTATTCTTTCAAATGTGGTAGAAGAGCCAGACTTAATATAAATGATGTTTAAGGTTATAGATACTGAAGGTCATACATACCGGTGATACATACTGATTTGTATGACAATATTTAAGGCCATACATACTGAAGTCAATTAATTGACTAGTAAATGACTTCAGTCTTTCAAATGCGGTAGAAGAGCCAGACTTAATATAAACGATGTTTAAGGTTATAGATACTGAAGGTCATACATACCGGTGATACATACTGATTTGTATGACAATATTTAAGGCCATACATACTGAAGTCAATTAATTGACTAGTAAATGACTTTAGTCTTTCAAATGCGGTAGAAGAGCCAGACTTAATATAAACGATGTTTAAGGTTATAGATACTGAAGGTCATACATACCGGTGATACATACTGATTTGTATGACAATATTTAAGGCCATACATACTGAAGTCAATTAATTGACTAGTAAATGACTTTAGTCTTTCAAATGTGGTAGAAACACAATAAAATCATAGTGAAACTGAAACATAAACTGCAACTGCAACAATAGGTATATAGACAGAGGTCATAGAGCCTTCTAACAAAATAATGTTCATAGGAACAAATTGTGTACTAAAATCATTGGGAAAGCACGTAGCCAAATACTGTATTAAGCATAAAATGTCCAAACTATTTTTGAACCTAAGACTTTTTCCCTTTGATAGTACTTTTTGTTTATAAAATTGGGCAATTATCTTGAGTCCAGTGACAATCTTGGTGGGGATGAAGTCAATTTTTAGGTAGGTTCTGATAAAGGATTTTATTGGATTAAAGATGCACACAAAAGAATAAGAGCAAAAACAAAAGCAAACAATTTTAGCAAGGACCTCCTCTTTTTCATTGGCCCTCTCTTTTCAATGTTTTCGTTTCATCAGTTTTCATTAATAAAATCAATGAAAACAACTTTATTGTCAACTAGCAGGCTAATATAATTGACAATCAAACAGTTCATGATAACGAACTGTATGTCAGGAGCAACACAGATCAATAGTAACCAAAACTCTAAAAAAAATAGAATTTTGATACCGATAGATATATCAAGGGAATTGACTTATTATGCTGATCCCAAATATAAAAGTTTCATTAAGTTTAGTGTTACCAACAAAGGCTACTAGCCTGACCAAATTTACCTGATTTTCAAAAAAAAGAGAAAACACCCCTAAAAGTCAAAGAATCTTACTGAAAATCACACCACCAGATTCAGTGTATCTGAAAACCCTACTGTAGAGGCTTCAATCCACTATCTGCAAAAATGCGGAATTTTGTATTTTTTACAGTGGTCCTAGAATGTCGGGAGAGGGCTCATTCAAAACGGAAATTAAAAGTTCAAGTGCGCTTTCTAAGCGACCAAAAAAATGGAGAGCAACTAGGCCCCCTCCCACGCCCCTTTCTTCCAAAATCATCCAATCAAAATTTTGAGATAGCCATTTTGTTCAGCATAGTTGAAAGGCACAATAACTATACCTTTGGAGATAATATGACCCCC
This sequence comes from Artemia sinica, assembly GCA_027921565.1. Lineage (NCBI taxonomy): Eukaryota > Metazoa > Arthropoda > Branchiopoda > Anostraca > Artemiidae > Artemia > Artemia sinica. Next base: position 10,263,187 of record CM051259.1, on the reverse strand, counting down.
ACAGCCCCTGGGAAAAGATCTAAGTTATAGAATTTGCCCATTGTTTACATATAGTATTTGTTATTGGGAAATATGCATACATTTTTTGGGTGGGGGGGGGGATTTTCTGATGGGGGGATTCTCCACAGGGAAAAAGTTACATGGGGAGGGAAGTTTCCAGAGGGTGAACTTTTCAGGAGAAATTTTATACTGGGGGAGTTTGCCAGAATTCCTATATGAAATTCTTTTTAGTTGTCTTCCTTTCTTTCTGAACACTCTATATTATGCATAGAGATGTTAAGGGCTGGCTTACTGTCCAAGATAAATTTTCACCATGATTGAATTGTCTAGAGGATATCTCAATGGAGGGGGGATTTTTCCATGGAGGTAAAGCCAGATTTCCTAGCATTATTTAAAAAAAAAACGATCAGAAATTTAATTTAAAAAAAAACAGTTTTTTCAACTGAAATTAAGGAGCAACATTAAAACTTAAAAGGGCCAGGAATTATTGTCCCCTCCTCAACACCCCGCTCTTTATGCTAAAGTTTGAATTTTTTCCCAATTCTTTAAGAATAACTCCTGAAACACAAGGGTCATTTAATTAGAACAATAAGAAGATTTTTTTAAAAGGACTAAAAAACTTTAGAATGAAGAGCAAGGTATTGAGGAAGGGGCAACCCCCTTTTTTATATGCAATAATTTCTGTTCGTTTTAAGTTTTAATGTTGCTCCTTACTTTCAGTTGAAAAAACTTCTTTTTTTTATTTAATATATACATAAGATGTTTGGACCAATCAACCAGTTTGCTAGTTTAAACACATATCTATAACACAGGAACTTACATTAGTCAACTCCTTGTCTAAAATCAAGGCGTCCTAAATATTATGAAATTAGTTAACTAGTTGGGTAATAAAATCTCACCTTAACATCCAGTCAACTGGTTACCTAAAATCCCTGTGTTCTATATATAGATATTATAAAAACCAGCTAAATGGTTGGCTAACAAAACCTCTTGCATATATTAACTGAAATGTCCTATTAGTCAATTAGTTGGCCAATTCAGTTAAAATATATTAACTGAAATGTCCTATTAGTCAATTAGTTGGCCAATTACTCGCTTCGGGGTTTCTTCTTTCTGTCATGCTTTGTTCTTACCAATCAAGCCATCTGTGCTCTACATTACACAGTTGTTTTCAATTGATATGTTGTTTCAAATTGTCAGTTTTTCACAACTTCATTTCTCAAAATCATGATGAAGAAGTGATGTAAAGCAAAGGCAGTATATTCAGCCAGATTATCAACACAACATATCTGTCAAATCTTGGAGGGCAAAGAGAACTCAAATACTATGTTTAGGGAGAGGCATAAGAGTGACAAAACCTTTATCCAAAACCTTATGCATATAAAAAACTTTAAAAAACCGTTTTACCAGAAAATGGATTCCAAACGTTCTGTAGAATCAGCTAAGACTTGTAATACTTTTGTTCACCACAGTTGATTTATTTTGAATGAGTTAGATCATTCCAGAATCTGACTAAAAGATTTAGGATGCTCAAAAAGTGGACATTATATTTCATCTTTCCAGCAAGCTTGAAATATAAAATTCAGGAGTTTCTGGCCAGATGTACCCCTATGCATAAAACAAGTATGAAACTTTTTTGGCTGCATTGGTTTGTGATGCCTGAGACATGGGCCTAAATTGGGTCTGTCTCCGATAGGCTTGTATCTCAAAAGACATGTAGACAGCACCAGCAGGACCTCAATGAAAACATAAAAAAAAATTAATATTGGTTATGTCTTTGTGTAACACCTAAAACCAGGCCAACAAATTTTGTTTTCTCAAATTGGCTTAGACTTACAGCACATGCAAACAAATACAAAGGGTAGGTATTAAAGTCCAAAGCTTTGGAGATAGGTTGCAGTGTTGGTTCATGATACCATAAATAGGCCTAAATTTGTTCTGCCCCTATTTGGCTAGCAACTTATTGGGCCAAACATACCTAAAAAAAGAACTATTTTGAAAAAAGAAAGTGGATTATGTTAATTTTGAAATCCCAAAATGGACCAAATATTGTTTTCCTCCAACTGGTGTGAAAATTTTAGAGTAATTAGTTTGGACAAGGGCACCTTAACGAGAACAATAGCTTTTAAAGATTTGGTATTTTTTAAAGACATTAAAAATAAGACCCTTTATTAAATGACCTTGATGTGTATTCAGTGAAAGAAACAAAAAAGCCCCCCACCCAAAAAAAAATGTTCTTTTGATAAAATGGTAAATTAAGACACATTTATATTCCAGTATCTCAACAGGGTGGGGGTTAGAAGGGTTTTACCTACAGAGGACTAAAAATTATGCTGATTTTTGATTTTATAAATAATAGTCCCAAATCCTATTTATCAAAATTTCCATAGCAAATTATTACTAAAAACTTAATGCACGTAACTACTGTTGATTGAAAATTTTGACTGAATAGTTAAATTTTCCCCAAAATCCAAAATTAAAATCCAACATATCAATTCTTAATCAGAAAAACTGATTCTTTTTACTATTTTTCTGAATTGCTGGATAACTCCAAAAGTTCAAAAAGTTCAATTGCTGGATAACTCCTCCTTCAAGAGTTGTTATCTGGTCTTGACAATTATTGATCAACATGTGAAGCCACCTTCTCTCCATTTGGAACTATCTTTGTTTACTTTCTCACATGCAGGTTCTTGAGGTTTTTCAGGCCTTCATGATTTAATATCCTTAGCTTTTTGCTCGTTTTGAGTTAGAATGGGCTATTTATTGTGATTTCTGTTCGTTTTGACTTTCATTTATCTATTGATAGTGATTTTCGGTAGTTTTATGCTTGAAAGATTATTTGACTTCATTTCTACTTATTCTTGGCTTAATGGAGTTCTTTACTTTTCTTTGAAAAACTTGTTTTGTGGATTTTTTTTTTAGTTAATTTATGTTTGTTTTTTATTGACATAGGCTTTTTCATGGAAAAAATAAAATTTTACATTTTTCAGTTTTTTCAGTTTTTTCTATTTGTATGTTAGAGAAACTTTTTTAATCCTGACACAAACAGTATTTTTAATGTAATTTTATAGCTTCTTAAGTTCACCTGAAAAATAAAACTTAATATCATTCCCAACAGATTCTACCTATGCTCTTTGAAAACCTGGATACACTTACACTCTTTTTATTTATTAAAATTGTAAGAGCAGAAGTAGCAACAGTAGTATCCCCAAAAGTTTCAACTTAATACCCCCAGTCATTCTTGATATATTGATGAGGTGTATTATTGGCAACTATAAACACAATGCCTTTTTATTATGTTAAAGCATAGTTAGTTTTAAAGCATAATGAACCAAATGCATAATTGTGGGGGATTGACATGCCTAATATCTCCAAAGACACAGTTGTTGGACCATTCTACTATGCTGAGCAAAACGGCTGTCTTAAAATTTTGACTGGAAGCGTTTGGAAAATAAATGGATATGAGAGAAGGATTGCTTGCCCTCCAGTCTCTTTTTACTCTAAAAAAAGGGCACCAGAACTTTTAATTTTGAATCAAATTAGCTCCTTTAAAAGTTTCAATGATATTTCTAGCTATTAGAGTGGTGCTGCCTATGATAATGCTTATATACTCCTTTGAAAACCAGCATGCCTACAGTTTTTTGTTTAATTGAAACTCCTAAAACGTTGCCTATAAGTTTCATGTTATCATCATTAGTTACAGTGTGGTAGTGTTAAAAGTATACATATAGTGTCTTCTGGCTAGTTTAAAGTCCCCCACAACTTACCCTTAAAGGTCTAAATTAATAATATAAGTTGCTCTTCAGGAACTGCTTTGCTACCTTTTTGAAAGTCCACATGCTCATAGTTTGTTTTGATTTAGTTCAACATCCACCTAAATATTACTTAAAAGCTTCACCTTCATACCCTTAGCTTGTACAGTAGCAATAGTTGTAGCAGCATTAGTAGCCGTATGTGCATAGCACCTTTGGTTTCTTCAACATCCCCTTCAACACAGACTGAAAGTTTCAGCTTAATACATACCATCAACCATTCCTGAAGCATTTCTGACGTGTCTGCTTGACAATCTATGTGGACATAGTGTGTTTCGAATTAATTCCATACAGTTTCTATGTATCCCAAATTCTTCACCTTAATATCCTTAGTTTTAATAGCAGTAATAGTAGTAGTAGGAATAACCTTAATTGTAGTAGCCTAAGCTTTAATGGCAGTAGTAGTAATAAAAGTAGTAATAATAGTAACAGTAGCAGTAGTATGAGAAGAAGCAGCAGCATTAGGATGCAAATATTTCCTTTTGGTTAGTTCAACATTCCTCACAACAAGCCCTGTCAGTTTCAACTTCAGACCCCAAACTGTTCGTAAGATATTGCTGTTACACCCTTTTGACAACCTGCATACAGATTGATTCAGTCATCCTCATCTGCATCTGATTCAGTTCATCTTCCCCCCTCAAAATTTCACCTTCATATCCTTAGGCATCGTCGTAATAGTAGTCAGAGTAGTAGTAGGATCCTAAATTAATTCAGTGACCGGAGTTAATTGTTGGACCATTCTTTCATAACATTTTATACGGATTAAAGATGTTGTAATCTACTGACCTAGTTTATAGACATTTATTTACACTTTATAAAAATAGATTTGTGGTGATTTCAATTTTGCGTAACCATAATTGACAAGCAGAAGAGGGGCAGTAAACCCATGGCATGTGCCGTTGTACTTGCCGGGAGAGCCTCCCTTAAACTGCGGGGATAAGGTAACGGGGACTGACGCTTCCCATGTCTTTTGGGGTGATAGCTAGATCAATAATGACGGAAAATACCGTGGTTTTAAGTTCGGTGTTGAACTTTATACAGAGGCATGTGGAAAAGAAAACGAATAAGGAGATTGTTATCAGGCAGTCGAAGTTTTTCTCAAAGGAAGCTCTGAAAGAGGCTATTGATATATGTAAAACAGTACTCGACAAAGACATTAATCTGAGTCGCAGGGGCTCTCACCCGGCTTCTGCCTTTTATGGCGATATTTATGAGGTTATATCAGAAAGGTTCGCAAATGAAGTTCCGACCCCTCGTTTTGCCATTCTCGACCCAGCTGACGTTCCCACCCTTCCTGAGGATGTGAGTACGATTGTTGCCTCACGATTGAATGATTGTAAAGTGATGCTAAGTTTTCTTGTAGAGAAGCACGAAACTTCTGCAGTACCTAGCTCAGAGAACCAGCCACCAATATGGCCATCTCTGCCCCGACCAGAAAGGACTATCCCAGTTGTTTTGTCGAATCTACCCGCGAGCTTGAGTGCTAATCCTACCAAGCAAAAGTAGTTCTTGAGGAAATTGGACCCACTGATAAAATAGACAGAATCAAACAAAGAAGAGACAGGCTGTTTGTACATATGAAAGACGAAACATCCGCAAGTGTTTTCGCCTCGGGGGCCCAATCCGAGCAAAATATCCGTAGCAAGGTACTGCGCTCAGAATACCTCGGGATCATTTACGTTGACAAAGATTACGACGTTTCAACTATCCCAAACCTAATTAGCGGTGTTTCCCAAGCCAAGCGCTTTGGAAATTCCTCAGTTGTCCAGCTCACGTTCACTACTAAGATTGACTTCGATCAGGCTCTCAAGTTTGGAATCAAAGTGGAATACACCATGTTTTCTGTGTCAAAGCCCCTTACAAAGCCGCTGCAGTGCTATAAATGTCAAGGTTTTGGTCATCGTGCAAACCAGTGTCAGAAGGACACTAAATGTAGAAAGTGTGCCGGTGATCATAGCAACTCCGAGTGCACCTCAGATGTGCTCAAGTGTGCCAACTGCGGATCCAACCATGCAAGTAACAGCTTTCGGTGCCCAAACCTAAAAAATGCAGCTCGTGGTACAATTCCAGACCAAGCTGCGCCGAAGAACTTAAATCGTAAGCCGGCTCGATAAATGGCGAAGTACGTGTGTTCTGTCAAAACATAAACGGTGCTAGAGAAAAATTAGACATACTTCAAATAGTGTATGGCGCTTTCGATATAATTTGTGTTAATGAGCATTTGCTTAATGAAAATAATAGCACAAGACTGATTACTTCTTCTGATCATCAGTATTTTGTCTACCGAGCTAAAAGTACTGGGGGTCAACCCTCGGGGGCTTAATGATAGCTGTTGGAAAAAAGAATAATTGTAATCTGTTTGAGTCTAATGATGAATGTCTTGCGATAGAATTTAGTTGTTTTATTGCTGTTTGTCTTTATATGCCTACAAATTATAGAAATGACCGATCGAGTCAGAAGTTTGCGTCTGCCTGCTCGTCATTGTCGAAACTACTTGAAAGAATAGCTCTTACCCGTAAATCTTGTGTTATTATGGGTGATTTTAATATGGACATTAATGACAATACCATTGGTCACTCACAAATGTTAAATGCTACATTGCCGCAAAATTTTTATTGTCTACAGAAAAATAGATCGTTTACTTATGTACATAATAGTGGTAGCACTTCAGATCTCGATTTCGTGTTTACTGATATGGGGGATCTCCAGCAACAGATAGTTAATGTTTCTGACGACTTTCTTTTAAGTGACCATTCGCATCTTGAGTTTCATTTACCACTCAGTTCTTTTGAGACATATGCTCCCTCTAGACCCAAGTGGTTCACTAAACAGAACTGGAGTCGTATTGATATATTTACTTACCAGATGCTACTTGATTCGTACTTAGATAAGATAAGGGTTCCGTTTCATTTGCTCTCGCGGGTAAAATCTGACCAGCTTCTCCATTTGAATTGCTATTTGCTTGAACTGGTGCATAGTATGAAAATGGCTGCATCCGCTGCAGTTCCGATGGAAAAAATAAAGCTGAATACCCGTAAGAGAGGCTGGTCAGATTTTCCTGGTTTGAAGACCACGTTCAGGATGGGTTTTTAAAATTATGAAGTCGAGTAAACACCAATATCAAAAGAAGGTGAAATCTTGGAAAAGAAGTCGGGTTAAGGAGCTATCGCGGGAAATAAAAAATAATCCTCGTCAGCTATGGCGAGAAGTGTCTAAACTTATCCGTTCTTCTTCGTCGCCGCCTGATAGCATTGAAATAAATAGATGGTTTGAACATTTTTCTTCAATGTTTTCAGCTGATCTTCCATTATTACAAAGTAATTTCCGGGACATTCTGATGCAGCATTTTGATTGAGTAAACCAATACAGTAACCGGCTTACTATTACCCCATCGTGTGTTGAATCTTTTGTTCGTCCTCTTCCTTTAGGGAAATCGCCTGGGGCAGATGGTATTCAGCCGGAACATCTGAGGTATGGTAACCCTAAATTGTTTAGCCACATAGCTTTATTGTTCCAAGCAATAGTATCACAACAGTCTGTCCCACAAGGTTTGTGTCAGGGGGTAGTTACCTGTATACATAAGAAGGGAAAAGACCCTAAAGATTGTTCTTCGTACAGGCCCATCACTACTTGTTCAATTCTAGCAAATTTACTGGAGAAGATACTGTGTCCTATAGTGGCAGCACGAGCGGATGTGGGTGACAATCAGTTCGGTTTCCGGTCCGGTCTTGGTGTTCAGAATGCACATGCAACTTTTATTTCAATTGTTGAAAAGTTTAAGAAACGAAAAACTCCATTATTCGTCTGCGCAATAGACATATCTAAGGCGTTTGATTCTGTCTTACATTCGCAAGCAGTCTTGTCGCTACTAAGGGCAGGAGTTGATCCCTTTGTTTGTAACTGTATGTGGCAATGGTATCGAAAATCTCAAGTAAGAATTTGGTCTGCCGGACAGCTTTCTGAACTTATGGATATACGTAGGGGTGTTAAACAAGGCTCAGTAATCAGCCCTGTGATATTTAAAAATGCAATACGTTCTACGACAACATCGATAGAAGATTTGTTGATAGATGATGGAATTGATGCTAGTCATCTATCTTACGCAGATGATCTACTTCTGATAAGTGATAATTTAGAATCTTTACAGAAAGCTATTAATGCCGTGTCGTCTGCACTTGGTGATATTGGGCTAACAATAGAGCCGTCTAAGACTGAATTCGTCGTTTTGAATGACGAAACAGTGCCAAATCGTGCTGTTGATGTTTGCGGGAAGACAGTTCTCCAAAAGAATAAGTTTGAGTATCTCGGACTCTGGTATGGGGATTCTATCAAAGCTACTAAAAATCTAGTTATTGCAGCACTTAAAGAAAAACTGCGGAAAACTTACGGTATGCTAGCACGAACTAAAGGTCAATTTGACAAAATTACGCTCGGTCGTCTCTGTAACGCCATGTTCGCGCCAAATGTCTTTTTTTTAACCCCTTTATGGAATTGCTTTAGTAAAACCGAACGTAACCAAATTCGTTCAATTTTTTTTCGGTATTGCAAATATTAATTGGGAATTCCCATATGGTTCAGAAACTCTTATGTTTCGCAGAGGTACTATATTTTTGAGATAAGTAAGAAAATGGATGAGTTGTCTACCCATTTCAAAGGTCGAAATAGAACAATACACGACTTTCCATTGGCTAGTCTTGTGCATTAAAATCGTAATTTTGATTTCCTTTGTTTTCTCTTTTCCTTAGTTATCGCAGTTTAATTTTGTTTTGTAGCGTTGTGTGATTTTGTCGTTATTTTTTTCTTTCGTTTTTATAACTCCTTTGAGCATTTACATGTATTTGTATGAAGGGTTGAAATAAAATTATTATTATTATTAGCATTGAATAGCAGTAGTACTACTAGCAGCAGTAGTATTAACCTATTGTCTTTTGGTCAGTAGAACATCCCCCTAATCAAGTCCTGGAAGTTTCAACTTAATACAATTAGCCATTGCTATGGCATTGCTGATATGTCCTTTTGATAACCTGTATCTTCGTATACTTCTTGAAGTTTTCATCTCAATGGTCTTAGCCCTACAAGTAGTTGCAATAGAAGTAGTAGTAAATGTAGCGGTAGCAGTAGTATTAGCAGTAGTGTGCATACATTGCCTTTTGGTGAGATGATCTTCCCCTTTAATTATTCTCTGAAAGTTCCACATTAATACCCAAATCAATTCTTGAGATATGCTAGTTTGACAATGGGCATGCACATAGCATCTTTTGATTTAGTTAAATTTCCCCTTAATACTGTAAATAGAGTAGCGTGGTAGTAGTAGTAGTGGTCGTAGTTGTAGTAGTATTAGTAGCATGCAAATATTGCCTTTTTGATCATCTCCTTATTATTTCCTGAATTTTCCAAATTAATATACTCAGTTATTCCTGTGTTGCATCCTTTCGACAATCTATATACACATAACGTGTTTTGATTTAGTTCAACACTACCGTCAACATTCTCTGAAAGTCTCACTGAATATGCTTTGTCTTCTTGGAAAGTAAAGTTCAAACATGCATACCTTTCTCAATAACATATACTAGGTGTAAACAATTAACAAATTGCCTAACTTACAGCCCTTGTCCTGAGGACTGTGGAGAGATTAACATCCCCAAAGACATAATTACTGGACCTTTCAACAAGGCTGAACAAAATAGCACTCTGAAAATTTTGATTGGATATGTTTTGGGAATGATCAGTTAGTGGGACAGGGCTGATTGCCCTCCATTCACTTTTGACTCTTAAAAAGGGCACTAAAACTTCCAACTTCCAATCAAATGAGCTCCATCTGATCCAAACTTTATACAACTGCCCATTCCATAAAAAACTTTATATGCCCCAGGCATAACTGACAATCCTTGCCAATGGGCTCTAGGGGGTTTCCACTCTAAAGACATAGTTATATGATTTTTGGACTATTGGTAACAAAATGGCTATCTCACAATTTCAATTGAGTGCATTTTGGGAAAACAGGATGTCAGGGAGGGGGGCTAGTTGCTCTCCATCATGTTTGACTTTAAAAAAAGGAACTAGAACTATACATTTCCAATCAAATGAGCTTCTTCCAAAGTTCACACAACTACCCCTTCCATAATAACCTTATATACCCCTGAGGCATAACTTACAACCCTTACCCCCAGACTCTGGGTGATTCTGTCCACCTCAAAGGCCTTATTATATGATCTTTGGACTATTTTTGACAAATGACAATCTCAAAATTTTTATCAGATGCAATTGTGGAAAATGTGATGTAGGGGGGGGGGAGTAAGTGCCCAATCACTTTGACTCTTAATGAGCCCCTCTGGAGTTTACATAACCACCCTTTCCATAACAATCTTATATGCCCTTGGGGGATAGCTTACAACCCTTGTGCTGAGGGCTGTGGGGGTTTGTCATCTTCAAAGACATAATTTCTAGACCTTTCAATTACACTGAACAAAATGGCTATCTAAAATTTTGGTTGGCTGTGTTTGGGGAAATGGTGGGCATGGGTGGGGATTTGCTGCCCTCCAATGAGTTTTACCAATTAACAAGGGCATTAGCCCTTTCAATTTCCAATCAAATGAGCCTTTTTTGAAGTTTCTAGAACAACTCCTACAATACAAAGTGCCCTGGTCTAAAACCAAGAAAAAAAAAATACATTGTGCCCACATTGCTCTTTACTTAGGCAGTGCCATTGCACTGCCTATGATAATAAACATAAGAAGTGATCACTTTTTGTTCTCTTCTCTCTATTCTATATATCTTCTTCTCTATATGGTGCCTGATCACTTTGACTCTTGAAAAGGGAACTAGAACATCTGATTTCCAATCCATTGAGCCCCCTCTGGAGTTTATACAGCCACTATTTCCATAAAAACTTTATATGCCCTTGTGGCATAACTTATAACCCTTGTGCTGAGGGCTGTGGGGGGTGTCATCTTCAAAGACATAATTTCCAGACCTTTCAACTATGCTGAACAAAATTGCTATCTCAGAAATTTGGTTGGATGTGTTTGGGGAAATGGTAGGCATGGGTGGAGGGGTTTGTTGCCCTCCAATCAGTTTTGACTATCAAAAAGGGCATTAGCCTTTTCAATTTCCAGTCAAATGAGCCTTTTTCAAAGTTTCTATGACAACTCCTACAATACAAAGTGCCCCGGTCTAAAATAAAAAAAAAATAGATAAATAATACATTGTGCCCACATTGCTCTTTACTTAGGCAGTGCCATGCATGGCCTATGATAATATACACAGGAAGTGATCCTTAACTCTTTTTATTCTCTTCTCTCTATGCCAATTCCTGGAAAGTGTCACCCCAGGTAATCTGTACTGCTCAATAAGACTGAATTCTAGGAGTTCCTTTCTTATTTTCCATAAGAGGGATATTATTTTGTGCAATTTTTAGAAATTACTTCACTTTTTTCTTTTTTATATTCTTTTACTTTACTTGACATACTTTCTTCATTACCTTTCAAAAAATGTTAGTCTCTATGCTTTGCTACCCATCAGAAACCAGACAGAGAGCATTAGAATATTGACTGTTTTCCTGTGTTGTCAGAAACTATTATGTTCATAAAACTACACTGTTTCATGAAAGGGAATTAAATACATAAAAATATTTTGTTTTATTGGCAGTAAGGAGCAACTTTAAAACTTAGAACAAACTGAAATTATTCTTTATAAATGGGTGACTGCCCTCTACTCAACTCTTAGCTTGTAAAGCTCAATTTTTTTAGTGCTTTAAAAAAGCTCTTGTTCATAATCAATGGCCCTTGTATCTCAGTAAATGTTCTTAAGGAATTTGAACCAATAGAGCTGGTTGATTTTAAGTTTAAAATTTGCTCCTTTCTTTCAGTTGAAAATAACTAGTTTTATTTAATTTAATATCTGATTGTTTCCAGATCATTGCCAGGCCTAATCAAGATATACTATTGGTACCAGCCCCTTAATTCACTGGTTTGTTAATTTGCTTGCTGTTATATTGTATGCTTCAATCATTTTTGATAGTAGTGCCCTACTTTTTTAGTTTTTCTGCTCAAGAATTAAAATCTAGGATTGGAATTCAAATTATGGACTAAATTTGAATATAGCATCAAAATTTGCAATAAACGGTATTTTTCTTTGAATAAGTCCTTAATAATTTGTACTGCAGAATTTTGGACAATTTTAAGGTTAAACAATATTTTTTATATGGATGGAAATTTGGTGTGACTTTTGTCTTCAATGTGGCTGAAGCCATCACAGTCTCTACAATAGGGTTCTTTTATTTACAGACACATTATACAGGCTGCATATTTTTAGATATATTGAAATATTTTATATAAATAGAAAGAAGATACATTATGGTATCATTTAAAATTGCTGAAAATACAATTCCTAGTAGCATTTGCCCCCCCCCCCATCCCCCCTAGAAATTTCCTGGTGGAACTCATGATGGACTACCTTGCCATTTCCACCTCTATGCTTGTAGGCATGGGAATTTAATATTTTATGCTATATAGAGAAAAACTTTTAAAATGGGAGAGAGAGAACTCTATTACTCCCACCCCACACCAATAATAAAGGTACAAATCAAAGATATTCCTTGGAATAGAGGAATTATATATCACCCCTTATCCAAAATGTCATTCTATATTTATCTTAAGGCTTAATGAGAGTTAGAATATTTGGCATTGAAAAGCAATCTGTGCAGAATATGCTCCCCCCCCTCCTCCACCCTAAGTATAAAATAACCCACTTTCCTTTCTTTGTAGTAGCCAATGTATATCTACAAACCCCTGTAAACAATTTCATGAAATACACAGCAAATCAGTTTAGTTAAACAAAGCTTTGAAATAAATGCCAGTAACACTTTTCTTATATGCTAAGGAGGATATCACCTGCAGCACAATTACTCAGGCTTAGTCTAGGTGCAAGGAGATGAGACATTAACCTACTTCTCTACTCTCCCTTACTACTTTAGTCTACATTTAACTGAAGTTTCATCAAGAGCTAGCAATTTGTGCATTAGGAATATTGATAATACCACCCCAACTCACTTTTTCACTTTTACAGAATACAGTCTTACCCGTCAACACCAACACAAAATTTACCCACCATGTTCACAGAAAAGAATAGACCAAAACTCTTTGTCTAGCCGAGTGTGGAAGACTTGGAATTCACTCCCATTGGAAATAGTTGCTAGTACCACAGTCCAGTCTTTCAAAAGTAGTTTAGCCTCTACAGATTTCTATACTAAGTCCTATCACAATCCATTTTGAGAATATTTTTACTTTTGTATTAGCTGATTTGTGACAGTATGTTTTCAGTTATTTTGTAGACTTACTTTTTGGTATGTTTCAATTATTAACAGATATGTTTCAGTTAGTTTGGTATGCTACTGTATGTTTCAGTTATTATGTTTTCAATGTTTTCAGTTACTGTATGTTTTTGCTATATCATTGACATTGTTATAAACTTTTTTATAATTGTTTAGTGTGACAAGCTTGTTAAAGCTTACCATATTTTGGTATTAATAAATAAATAATCCCCCCTTCATGATAGCTGATACATAATTACACATCATTAGACATAATTTTATAGAAAACAAAGTGAATAAACTAATTAAATCCAGTATTATTGCCACCATGCAGCAGTACTTTGTCTCTAACAGCAAAGCATCAAATATATTTTTTTGGTACTTTGAATCAATTTACTTCTCAGAACTATCAGTTAATGGCAAATCTGTCCTCTGTGGGGTGTTTGTCCTCTGTCCTTGTGGTACAATCTTTATATAGTCATAGGCAGTGCAATAGTGCTGCCTAAGTACAAAGCAATGTGGGCACAATGTATTATTTTTTTTTACCAGGGCACTATGTAAAGAAGGAGTTATTATAGAAACTTCAAAACGGGCTCCTATTTAATAGTCAAAAGTGAATGGCAGGGCAACCAGCCCCTCCAATTGTAGAGCTCTTTACTTTTCTTTGGAAAACTTGTTTTGTGTAAAAAGTTTTTTTTAATTAATCACTTACAAAGAGCCTGAGAACTTTTAACTTATGGTCAAATGAGCTCTCTCCCAATTTTTAGGACCTTCAGTTTGATACAATTACCCTGGGGAAAAAAACAAAAAACATGGATCAATAATCTTTCTTCTAGAAAAAAATGCAAAATTCCAATATCTGTAAACTGGAGCTTAAAACTGGAACTTTTGTTATCTTGGAAAGGGGTTAGGTTACGAAAATGAAACTTTCAGCAGGGAATGTAATATTTTAGGCTATATAGAGAAAGACAATGAAAATGGGGGGGGGGGCTCTATTAGCCTCAGAATACCACTGGATGGCTAATAGAAAACAGTACAGTTTATATATAGAGAAAAAAACCTTAGTGAAACATTATATATAGAAATAAATGCATAGCCAACTAGGTGGCTAATAGGAATAAAAGTGTATATATATGGAATCTTTAAATTAGCCAAGCAGTTGGCTATTAGATCTCACCTATATATACATTTCAGGCTTAATTAGCCAGCTAGTAAGCTAATATTAGAATTGTATATAGGCTATACCATTAAATTAGCTAACTAGTTGGCTATTAATATCCCAGGTATACATAAACTTTATATTAAAATAGCCAACTAGTCAGCTATCAATAAAGTTTTTGTAATACACTTGTGGAATTAGCTAACTAGTTGGCTATTAAGATCCCTTGTATAAATAAGCTTTGATTTAAAATAGCCAACTAGTTGGTTATTAATAAAGTTTCGAATACACAGTAGAATTAGCTAACCAGTTTGCTATTGAAATCTCAGCTATATACACATGTTTAGATTCCCCAACGAGTTGGCTATTAGATCTCACCTATATACACACTTCAGCCTGAATTAGCCAACTAGTCAGCTAATAAGAGAACTGTATAATTTATAGAATTAGCTTCCTAGTTGGCTATTAATATCCTTGTGAATTTATAAACTTTAGTTTAAAATAGCCAACTAGTCAGCCATCAATAAAGTTTCTAATACACAGCAGAATAAGCTTACTAGTTTGCTATTAAAGTCTCAGCTATATACATGCGTTTAGATTAGCCAAGCAGTTGGCTATTAGATCTCGTGTATATATACACTTTGGTGTAAATAGCCGCTAAGAGCTATCCATACTTTATAGAATAAATAATAATAATAATATAATGCAAAACAAATAGGCCACAGGGTCTCTACAAAAATCTTCTAAATTGACAAAAATTATAGGCACTTTCACCATAGTATTTGTCCAGTTCCTGCTTGAACGAGTTTAATGAGTTGGCATTGATGACTTTGAAGGGGAGCTTGTTCCAGTGTTGTGTTACTTGGTTCTTGAATGCCCATTGGCCAACATCCTTTTGGAACCTCTCCTTTTGAAGCTTGAGGTTGTGACCAGAAAGGTTTGTGTGGCTGAAGCTGAGAACATTGGTAGCCTGGATGTTTTCGTAGGCGTTGTAGCAAAGCTTGTATAGCTCAATGAGATCTCCTTGGTGTAGTCAATAAGCTAGTGAAGGAAGATTGAGCTTGCAGAGCCTATCCTTGTAATGTAAGTTTCTCAGAGTTGGACAGAACTTTGTTATTTGTCTTTGAACTTTTTCGAGAGCTTCAGTGTCTTTTTTATTGTAAGAAGGATGTGTAGTGCAATGACCATATTCAAGGATTGGCTGTACTAAGGCTTTGTAGAGAAGGCAAAGGGTATTATCATTTCCAAAAGTGAAGCTGCGCCTTAAAACTCCTGCAACACGATTTGCTTTCCCAATAATGCTGTTATAGTGGGCCTGGAAGTCGAGGTTGCTGTCAATGACAACTCCCAAGTTGTGCTCCTCCTAGCATGATGTTATTGGTAAGTCTCCTAGTCTATATTCATAGTGGATAGTAGGTTTCCCTATCATTAGCTTGTGGCTTTTGTCCATATTAATTTCCATCAGCCAGTTGGACATCCAACTATTGAGCTTGTCAAGGTCCTCTTGTAGAGATTGTGCATTGGCAGCTGCTTTGATTGCTTTATACAGCTTGGTGTTGTCTGCATACAGTAGAATCTCTGAGTTGATGCCTTCTACTAGATCATTGAGATACAGGTTAAATAGGAGAGGGCCAAGGACCAAGCCCTGGGGAACACTGCTGATTACCTTGACTTCAAGTGTGCTCAAAACTCCATCTACTGATACTGTTTGAGACCTTCCAATAAGAAACTGTTTGATCCAATCAACTGTGGTTCCCAGACCAAGGTTGCAGGGTTTGTATAAGAGGTAAAGATGAGGTACTTTGTCAAAGGCCTTTTTAAGGTCTATGCAAATGACATCAACTTGATCACCCTTATCTGCATGCATTTTCCAATTTTCCACTGCCAGAAGAAGCTGTGACTCTACAGACCTTCTCTTCAAAAACCCAAATTGTTTGCTAGTGATTATCTTTCTTTTGCTCAGGTGCTCAAGGATGTGGTCAGGTATAATAGATTCCAGTATTTTGCAGGCTAGACTGATTGGGCGGTAATTTAGAGGATCTTGGCAGTTTCTCTTTTTGTGCAATGTTATCACTGTTGCCTTTTTCCAGATACTAGGGAGTTCATTTGACTGTAAGGACTTTTGAACGTGAAGTCCATCTGGACCTGGTGATTTGCTTGTCCTTAGCTCTTTGAATTTCTTCAGGACCACCTGGGGGCTTATCTCGACCCTGAGTGTTTGGTCAGAGACTACGGTTTGCAGGGTTGGTAGTGCTGACTGAATAGGTTCCTGGGAGATGCATTTAGAATTTATGTGGCTCCAAAAGATTCTGTGGTTGGTCTTGATAGATTCTGCAAGGTTTTGCTCTTGCATGCTAGCTGCTTGCCTAGTTTGTCACCTCACTTTATTTTGTATCCTTCAATAGGCTCTTGCTTTGGGAGGGCTCAACTTGTCAACTACATAATTTTTCCAACAGGCTTGCTTTTTCTTGATGAGGTCCAAAACAGTGTGTGGTAGGGTTGGTCTTTTATATTGTTTAGTAACTGACACATGTTTCTCCTCAGCCTGAGACATGACAGAGAGGAATTTGGAGTACATTTCCTCACAACTTTCAGTCAAACTGAACTCTTTTTCCCAATCCACTGTGCTGAGGTCATTGTGCATTGTAGTGAAGTTTGCTCTGTTGTAATTTTTTCTTGGTGTTTTTTGTCTTAGCTGCCATTGGCCAAAATCTGGAAGCCTACAATACAGTGATCAGACTTTCCCACCAGCGCTAGTAGGCAGATATCCTCTATCAGTTCTGAATCATTTGTCAGCAGCAGATCCAATATACTTGGTCTATCCATACCTCTGGTTTGGGTGGGCTCTAAGATCAATTGGTTCAGATCAGAGTTATTCACCACTTCTAAGAATTTTGCCTTGGGTGATGTTGGGTTGTGCGAGTGCATGTGCTGTCTAGACCAGTTGATTTTCAGTAGGCTGAAATCACCCACAATGATTACATTTGATAAATTTTCATTGCAGATCTCAGTAATTGCACAAGCAAATGCAAGTCATTTTCAAGACTGCTATTGGGACTTCTGTAGTAGATTCCAAGTTTGATATTTACTCCATCAGCTGCTGTTATTTTTAACCAGATACTTTCTTGGGATAGTTCGTTTCCTCTGGGATTTCCTGGGGTAGCTTGGACGTCCTGTCTGTAATAGCAGAGGATTCCCCTTCCAGTTCTCTGTTCAATGTTTCTCTCTAGGACCTTGTAATTTGGAATCTGTAGCTCTGGGAGTGTAGGCAGGTATCTGCTATTTTTTGGTTTCACCTCAACTATTCCAACTATATGGGGATTTTCAGTGCTGGCAATCTGTCTCACTTCATCCATCTTGTTTAGCAGAGAATCAGAAATAAAGTAAAGACATTTAATACCAGTCAAGGCCTTTTTCTGGAACCTGCAGCCTATGCCATGTCACTGATGACATGGACTGGGATAGCATTGACCAGCAGCTGAAGAGCTGGTATCCAGTCAGTTGTAGCATTGACCAGCAGCTGAAGAGCCAGCATCTGGTTGACTGTGATCTCTTTGCTTGGTGTCTAGTAGCTTGTTCAGTTCTTTGCATTGGCATGAGATGGGGATTCACATAGATGTATTGTCAGAAATGGTGGTCAGTGGATCTTTGCAGATTTGGTGCACCCTTCAAGATTTTTTATTGCTTTCTTTGCAGTCCTTATGCAGCTTCACAAGTAGGTGCCTTGGGCCTCATACATTATCTGAGTCTGAGAGGGGGTGGCCCAGTCTTGCTGTTTCTAGGATGTCTGTCATTTGTAGTTGAGCACCAAGGTCATTGCTAGAGACCAGCTGCACAACTTTCTCAGCATCAGACTCTTTGTCAGATTCTAGAATGCCAGATATTACAATGTTCATACTTTTCTCCTCTTGTAGATTCCTCTCTTTTTTGGCTTGCAGTAGAACACTAACTGTGATGGGGCTTGATTTTGGAATTCTGTTAGTTGCTGGTGATTGAGATGGGATGATGTTAATGCCAGTAATTGGTTGCATTTCTGGCTGCTGCTGTAAAGGTGCCATGCTTTAATTAGTTTGTGTCATTTCAAATACTGCCAATTGAAGTTTGGCTACGTTTTGCTTACTACAGCATGCACATTTGTATTTGAGTAGTAGTGAGCTCTTATCATGGGCTTTCAGAGCTAGGAATAAATCTAGATGCATCCCTTGGCAAGAAACATGTTCATGCTTGCTGCAGAAAAAGCACTTGAGTGCAGTTGAGTCTTCAGCTTCCAGGTAGCAGTAGCTGCATAAGCTACTGGTAGAGTCTTCTTGTTATTTGGATGATCCAGGAGTCTCTGGAGACTGGAATTTTTCAGGATCCAGAGCTTGCGGACAGGGAGACTCTGTTGTTTCCTGTGAGCTGCACACAATGGTCTTCTTTGAGCCACCTTTTGGTCTTGATGGCAGTAGTGGTAGTGGAGAAGAGGAAGAGCAGCTAATTAGTGGCTATTAATATCCCTTGTACATGTCAACTATAGTTTAAAATAGCAAACTAGACACCTATTGAAGTGATTTGAAGCATCATTAACTTAGATCTTCTCTTTTCCATCATTTTACTATAATTGGGCAGGAGGGGTCAGGATGTGGAATGTCTTGCTTTCTGCTCTACATCTCTACATAATATTTAGACTACTTGGCTAATATCAAACCACTTTATGTATAAACATCCTAAAAATAGCCAACCAGTTGGGAATTAAAAACAGTTGAAATACACACAAGAAGATAAAATGGTGAACTAGTTGGCTACTGAATTGAGTCTATGTATATACAGAAAAGGAAATTAGCAAAGTATGATTGTCTGTCAACAAGAGCTAACATTTTTTCAATAGAGGCACAAAGGTGTTAACTGGATTTTATTTAATCAAAAGGGGGTAAGAGGAGGGTTAGGGAAAACAGGGTTAGAAAACCAGTGGCCAGTACTAATGAAAAATGTGATTATTTTAGCAAAGTGCAAATTATTATTGATTTGAAGTGGCAATTAATTTAGATTTTCTCTTTCCCATAATTTTACTATGATTGAGCAGGAGGGGTCAGGGATATAGTGTACCTTGCTTTCTTTTCATCATCTCCAGATAATATTTAGACTGCTTGACTAACATCAAGACAGATATCCACCACAGAGTTATATAAAAAAAAGTATAGCTTATGTATAGAAAA
This sequence comes from Artemia sinica, assembly GCA_027921565.1. NCBI lineage: Eukaryota > Metazoa > Arthropoda > Branchiopoda > Anostraca > Artemiidae > Artemia > Artemia sinica. The sequence continues at coordinate 10,243,711 of CM051259.1, read as the reverse complement.
AATTGAAATTTTTATGGGGGAGGGGTGAACAAGTTGGCAGGATGTATTTTTGGGAAAGAAAGCTGTAATAGGGCATTAGCAAGCCAGGATTGACTGCCATAAAGAGCAAGTACACTTGCAAATAGTTTTCTTTTTGAAGGGAAGGGGGTATCTGGTGGTAATTTCATTGATAAGCCACTTCCAGTACTCAAATCAATAAATTCAGCAAGAATTCATCTTCATCCCCTCCTCAATGCCTCACTCTTTATGCTAAAGTTTTTTATTGTTTTAAAAAATAAAGTTGTGAGACAGAGTCAAACTTTAGCATAAAGAGCAAGGCATTGAGGAGGGAACAGCCCCTTTCATATACAGAATAATTTCTGTTTGTTTTAAGTTTTAATGTTGCTCCTTACTTTCAGTTAAAAAAACTTGTTTTTTTTATTTAATTTCTGTATAGCTAAGACTTTATTAGCAAATTAGTTAGCTAATTCTACTGTGCATTAGAAACCTTAATGATAGCTATTTTAAAGTTGGCTATTTTAAACTAAAGTTTATACATACATAGGATATTAATAGCCAAATAGTTAGCTAGTTCTATAAAGTATATATGGTTCTCTAATTAGCTGACTAGTTGGCTAATTCTGGCTGAAGTTTATATATAGGTGAGGTCTAATAGCCAACTGGTTGGCTAATCTGAAAATGTGTATATATCTGAGACTTTAATAGCAAATTAGTTAGCAAATTCTACTGTGTATTAAAAACTTTATTGATAGCTGACTAGTTTGCTATTTTAAACTAAGGCTTATATACACCTGGGATCTTAACAGCCAGCTAGTTAGCTAATTCCACAAGTTTATTAGACTGTATTGTAGCTGACTAATTGGCTATTTTAAACTAAAGTCTATAATAGTTACCTGGATATTAATAGCCAACTAGCTAGCTAATTTAATAGTGCATAGCCTATATAATTCTATTTATTAGCTGACTAGTTGGAAATTAAATAAAAAAAACAAGTTTTTTTAACTGAAAGTAAGGAGCAACATTAAAACTTAAAATGAACAGAAATTATTCTGTATATGAAAGGGGCTGTCCTCTCCTCAATGCCTCACTCTTTATGCTAAAGTTTTTTATTGTTTTAAAAAATAAAGTTGTGAGACAGAGTCAAACTTTAGCGTAAAGAGCAAGGCATTGAGGAGGGAACAGCCCCTTTCATATACAGAATAATTTCTGTTCGTTTTAAGTTTTAATGTTGCTCCTTACTTTCAGTTAAAAAAAACTTGTTTTTTTTATTTAATTTCTGTATAGCTAAGACTTTATTAGCAAATTAGTTAGCTGATTCTACTGTGCATTAGAAACCTTATTGATAGCTATTTTAAAGTTGGCTATTTTAAACTAAAGTTTATATATACATAGGATATTAATAGCCAAATAGTTAGCTAGTTCTATAAAGTATATATGGTTCTCTAATTAGCTGACTAGTTGGCTAATTCTGGCTGAAGTTTATATATAGGTGAGGTCTAATAGCCAACTGGTTGGCTAATCTGAAAATGTGTATATAGCTGGGAGTTTAATAGAAAACTAGTTAGTGAATTCTACTGGGTATTAAAAACTTTATTGATAGCTGACTAGTTTACTATTTTAAACTAAGGCTTATATACACCTGGGATCTTAACAGCCAGCTAGTTAGCTAATTCCAAAAGTGTATTAGAAACTTTATTGTAGCTGACTAGTTGGCTATTTTAAACTAAAGTTTATAATAGTAACCTGGATATTAATAGCCAACTAGCTAGCTAATTTAATAGTGTATAGCCTATATAATTCTATTTATTAGCTGACTAGTTGGCTAATCCAGACAGAAATTTAAATCAAGATGAGATCTAATAGCTAACTGGTTGGCAAATTAAAAGGTTCCTATGCATACACTTTCCTTAATTTTAGCCACCTAAAACAAAAATTCTATATATAGTGATTGGCTAAGGTTTTTTCCTCTATATATAAACTAGGCTATACTATTTTATATTAGCTGTATGGTGGATATCTAGCCTACCCTACACCAATATGAATCCAGGATTCTTTCTACCAGAGACTACAATCAGCCAACCCTATTAGGCTTAGGTCACTTGTTTGCCTATGAGTCCAAGCAAAACTCACCTGGACTATCTGTCTTGGCTTTTTCTACAATTAACCATGGCTTGATGCCCACAACCAGGGATGTCCCAAAGGGGGGGGGGCATGCTGACCCCCCAGCTTTTTTGGCATTCAATAAAATTTTTGCTGAAGGCAAAAATTGGCCAAAATTCTCGATTTCTGCAGAAAATCCAGCATAGATTAGGGGTAAAGTTCTACCAAATCATATTATTGAGTTAGGAATAAAGTGAATACACCATTTGATGCCTTTTTTAAGCTGATTATGAATATAATAATCATTTCTATCAGAAATGAATTTCAGCCCCCCCCTATATATGCCAATTCAGGGTATATATTTCTACATTAGGGGGGGGGGGCAAATTTTGTTTCTGATGTAAATGGGAGGTAAGTTTAAACTTTACCCCACCTCCCCTAATGTAGAAATATATATCCTGAATTGGCATATATAGGGGGAGAGGCTGAAATTCATTTCCAATAGAAATGATTATTATATTTGTAATCAGCATAAAAAAAAGGCATAGAGTGGTATATTCACTTTATGCGTAAGTCAATAATATGATTTGGTAGAACTTTACCAAATTAGGTAGTGATTTGATAAAATTTAAGAAGATCACCCCCCCCCCCCTAATAAAATAAGCCTTGGTAAAGTTCTACAAAATCATATTATTTAGTTAGGACTAAAATGAATACACTATTCAATGCCTTTGTTATGCTGATTACAAATATAATAAGCATTTCTATCGGAAATGAATTTCAGCCCCCCTCCTATATATGCCAATTCAGGGATAGGTTAGATTAGGTTAGGTATAGCCTATAGCCTATAGGGGGGGGGGGGCTGAAATTCATTTCCAATAGAAATGCTTATTACATTCATAATCAGCATAAAAAAGGCATCAAATGGTATATTCACTTTAGTCCTAACTCAACAATATGATTTCATAGAACTTTACCTAAGCCTCAGGATGTCTCTGCACACACAATTAGGCCTACTTGATTTTTATACAATCCTAAAAAAGGCTTCCATGATAGCAAATAGCAACTAAACTAGAATTTTACAGTAGAAAGCCCTTTATATTAACCAAAAACTACAGTCTGAATTACCCCAAGGAGATGTTTCCAGGATTACAACTTAGTCTACCTTTAACTTCTCAACTAGCCTATTCTATAGATATATGTTTTATTATAAGGGAAAATTAATTTAGGCTACATTTTTTTTTGTTGTAATTGCTCTTTACCTTTCTACAACAGAGAATAACTGGAAAACTCGGAAAAATTTTCTGTGGTCCATTTTTAATTTTTAATAGATTTTCTTTTATAAACGACTTCTTTGCTAAGCGCAGTAGCACACATCAATATCAAACCATTCAGGCATGTTTAAGCAGAGCAGAAGTGAAAACTACCAGAAAAGTTAAGGATTGTAAAATATCTATAACTGTGAATGTATCAAAAAGGTAATCATTAAATAGTAAAATAGGGGTAGTTCCAATGAAAATTCGAATTGAAAATGTTTTTTTTAAGTAAAATTTTGCCATGAGTTGAAATTTTGCCATGATAAAGAGCCAATTCCTTCCATATTTGGGTAATAACAGAAAGTATGGCCCCATTAAGCAGACCCCAACGCAGCACCGATTTATCGACGGCACCCCACGGATGAAAGATGCACTGGTGTGTGTTTTGGTGTTGAACTGGCATACCACCAAAACCATCGTCGGGGCGGCGCGCCGGCGGTCTATCCATATTTAAATTATATTTTTGTAGTGATTTGATTATTTCGGTGCTCTAAACAAGCTAGCACGCTAACTAACTTTGTAAAAGTCTATAAATATTCATTTCTAGCCGGAAAATTGGAGAAAAAGTTTACAGACAGAGTGGGAAATGGTGTATTTAAGGACACCGAGCCGGTTTTTTTCGAAGGGAAAGAACTGATTTTTAGGGAAAACGGAGGTGTGCAAACGACTGACAATGATTTTTTCTTATTTCTGATTTTAAATCATAGGCAGCTCGCTAGCGCTGCCTAAGTAAAAAACGATGTGGGCACAATGTGTTTTTTTTTTTCTCCGCCCGGGCACTTCGTATCGAAGGAGTTGTCGTAGAAACTTAGAAAAGGGCTCATTCGATTGGAAATTGGGGTGGCTAGTGCACTTTTTAATAGTCGAAAGTGATTGGAGAGCAACTATCCCCCCCCCCCCGCCCACGCCCATCATTCCCCCAAACACTTCCAATCAAAATTTTGAGGTAGCCATTTTGTTCAGCGTAGTTGATTTCCAGATAGAAAATATGTTTTTGAAGAAGACACTCCCCCACAACCCTCGGGGCAAGGGTTTTAAGTATGCCCTGAGGGCATATAAGAATGATGTTGGCACAATGTACTTTCTTTTTTCTTTAGAGCAGAGCACTTCATATGAAAGGAGTCGTCGAAAAACTTCAAAAGGGGCTCATTCGATTGGAAATTGAGAGTTCTAGTGCCCTTTTTAATAGTCGAAAATGATTGGAGGGCAACTAGACCCCTCCCCCACGCCCATCATTCCCCCAAACACATCCAATACAAATTTTGAGATAGCCATTTTGTTCAGCGTAGTTGATTTTCAGATAGAAAATTTGTTCTTGAGGAGGACACTTCCCCACAACCCTCAAGGCAAGGATTATAAGTTATGCCCTGGGGTCATATAAGGTTTTTATAGAAGGCATTGTCGTAGAAACTTCAAAAAAGGCTCATTCGATTGGAAATTCAAAGGGCTAGTGCACTTCTTAATAGTCGAAAGTGATTAGAGGGCAAATACCCCCATCCCCCAATAGAAATTTTGAGACAGCCATTTTGTTCAGCGTAGTTGATTTCCAGATAGAAAATATATTTTTGAGGAGGACACTCCCCCACAACCCTCAAGGCAAGGATTATAAGTTATGCCCTGGGGTCATATAAGGTTTTTATTGAAATGTTTGTCGGGAAAACTTGAAAAAGGGCTCATTCGATTTGAAATTCAAAGGGATAATACCCTTTTTAATATTCGAAAGTGATTGGATAGCGACTAATGCCCCTCTCACGCCCACCTTTTTCCAAAACACATCCAATCAAAATTTTGAGATATCCATTTTGTTCAACGTAGTTGAACGTTCTGGAAATTAGGTCTTTTAGGATGATAGCCCCCTCAGAGCCCTGAGTGCAAGAGTTGTAAGTTATGCCCTGGGGGCATATCAGGTTTATATAGAAAGTTGTTTTATAAATCGTAGGCAGCACGATCGCGCTGCCTAAGTAAAGAACGGGGACACTCGAGAACGAGACAAGAAACTGGGACTAAGTAAAGACGAGGACACTCCACCACAACCCTCAGGGCAAGGGTTTTAAGTTATGCCCTGGGGGCATATAAGAACGACTTTGGCAAAGTGTATTATTTATTAATTTTTTCCTTTAGAGAAGGGCACTTCGTATCGAAGAAGTTGTCGTAGAAACTTCAAAATGCGCTCATTCAATTGGAAATTGGAGTGGCTTGTACTCTTTTTAATAGTCGAAAGTGATTGGAAGGCGAAAACAACCCTCTCACGCCCACCATTTCCCCAAACACATCCAATCAAAATTTTGAGATAGCCATGTTGTTTAACGTAGTTGAAAGTTCTGGAAATTCGGTCTTAGAGGATGACAACCACCCTAACAGACCTTGGGGCAAGGGTTGTAATTTGTTCCCTGGGTGCATATAGGGTGTTTATAGAAAGCGTTGTCGTTTCCAAAAGGGCTCATTCGATAGGAAATCGAAAGGTCTAGTGCCCTTTTTAATAGTCGAAAGTGATTGAAAGGCTTGAAATTTTTATAGTAAAGATCAAAGTGGGTATAATGTATTATTTTGTGTTGTTGTTGTTATTGTTTAGACCAGGGCACTTCGTATCGAAGGAGTTGGCATGGGAACTTTGAAAAGGGCTCATTCGATTGAAAATAGAAAGGGCCAATACCCTTTAAAATACTCGAAAGTGATCTGAGGGCAACTAATCCCCTTTCCACTCCCACCCTTCCACGCCAACCCTCCCATTTCTGCTCTTAAAATTTAACCAAATCAAAATAGCGTAAGTGTATCCAAGCTATCAAGGAAAGTAAACAGATTTTTTTGCGAATGGTATCAAGTTTTCCATTTCAGGTCAACTAGAGGAGGTATGAAACTAAATTAAACAGTACTATTTGTGTCCATATTTTTAAAATTGTGTATGTTGTTAAAAATTGCTTAATATTTTTCTCCAGCATACAAATAGCAGGCCAAACTATAAAGTGTTAAAAAACGAAAATTTGCACTTTATTGAAAAAATACAAATGAATGTGCATTGTCAGTTTAATATACATATACTGATATTTAGTAATCAAAATGTTAATATTATTTGATTTATTAAAGTTATAAAAGTAAAAACATTTATATTTTGTCAGTTAAGTGCAATTTTGTTCTGGCCTTGGGATTTTGTTCTGGCGCCCAACTTATTGTTCTGGCGATACCAACGTCAATTTTGTTCTGGCGCCCAACTTATGTTAATATCTGCTCGTTTTGAGTTTGACTCGGTTAATTATTGTAATTTCTGTTCGTTTTAGGTTTCATTTATTTATCGATGCTGATTTGTAGTAGTATCATGCTTGATAGATTATTTGATTTTATTTTTGCTCATTTTTGACATATGACATTTGACTTAGACTCAGCTTGGAGGCCCCAACTAGAACAAGATTTGAAAATTGGAAGCCGCAACGCATGTAAATGTAAGTTGATTCTGCTTCTGCTTTCCTTCTCCATTGTAAGGGCAGGGGCTTCACAACGGGGGGATGTACTGCCCAAAGTTATGAGATTTGGTGAAATTTGGACCAAAAGTAAAAAATTACACTGAGTCCGAAAAAAAAAAGTAGCTACAGCGGAATGTCAGATAAACCAAAATTTTGATCCGACTTCCTTACCATTTCCAAGATTTGGTAATGAAGGTCCAAAATTCAGTGGTACAATTTATAAATTCTACGAAGAAAGTCTCGTGGTGATATGTCTAGTTATTAAATATAGTTAAACAATCTCTACTACAGTTACTAACAACTCACGCAGCACCTGAAGGCCTCGGAGCTACGCACGCTCCTCGTCCAACCCAATCTATTCAAAGCCTCCCTCTTTAAATCCTCGCAAGAATTCCCTATTTCCTTATGTTTTTTCTTACGATATCCTCCCACCCCATTCGGGGACGTCCAGCTTTTTGTTTGGCCCTAGACGATTGGCTGACCAGGACATTTTTGGAGATAAGTCAGCCTTCATCAGCAGAACTTGTCCCAGCCATCTCATCCCCTCTCTCATTATAGATCTAGAATGTGGCATTGAGTCATATTTTTAACACAACTCACTCTTTGAGATAGGGTTAGTCCTTTGGGTACCCAAAATAATCCACAGGCAATTTTTCTGAAAAGCATCTAGCAAATCCTCCTCTATTTTTCAGAGCACCCACGCCTCTGAATCATATTTAATACGTAGAATCTAATTTTGGTTCACAGACTTATCTTGCCATTGTTCTGAACTTTTTTCAACTGTGAAAAAACACCCTGGGCCTTGGTTATTCTACTTCTAACATCTTCAATGCACCCAATTACTTGACTTAATGCTCCTGCTAGCGGTCCAGCATAGAGAGACACATGACTCTTTGCCTCCAATCGAAAGTTCTTGTTCAAGCGTGAGTGCTTCTTTTAGATCAAAACTGATCATTGAGAGGTACTGGATAAGCCTATCCTTTTATCTGAACCCCGACCTTCTGGAGCGACACTTCCAGCCATGTGCAGAGGGGGAAAAGTTTGGATAGTGCGCTGGTGGGTGTTTCTGCTGGCATGCAGACCAAATAACCGAAGCACCGTAGGGTTCTTGCAGCAAGTAGTTGGGTGAATATTTTAAAAAATATTTGTAAGAAGCCGTGAATTGAAAGTATATTCTTAGACTCTTGCAATCAGGACCATACTTTGCGTATTTTATTTTATTGTTCACTGTTCATCCTTGGAAAAAAAAAGATACCAAAAAGTAGGTCTAACCAATAAGTAAACAGGTAAGGAAGTAACGTATTTTAGTTCAGTAACATATTTTAATTTCTTAGTTTAAATTGAGCCTATTTGATGAAACTATGAAAATGCAAAGTTAATCAATTTCTCATTTTACCATATTCGTTATGTAAAATTTACTTGGATTTATGAAAGAAGAGAGGAATAAGATAAGAATCTTGTGAGAAAATCAGCCAAATCTTCAACTTTTTTTCAATTTTCCAGAACGATTTAGACTTTGATTCAGCTTTAACTACAATTAATAACTAAACATATGACTACGAAACTTCCTTCACATAGTTTATAAATTGCACTACTAAATATTTGACCTTCTCCACCGGATCATGGAATTGGTATCGAAACCAGATTGAAATGTTAGACTCTGTGAGATTCAGTTGTAACTCCTTTTTTTTCGGATTCAACGTACTTTTGGACCTTTGGCCAAAATTTTGCCAAATCTAAAAAGTTTGAGCTGCCTTCTCCTCCTTTGCGACGTTCTTGCCTGCTATAATGGAAATAGAAAGCAAGATCCACTTGCTTTTACATCCATTGCGCCTTCCATTGTTGAAATTTTATCTTGTAGTTAAGGCCTCCAAACTGGATCTAATTTAATTCCTATGAGGTATTTGCAAGACATTTAATTTTTCTTCCGTCAAATTAAGTGAGTCATTAGATCTTTGTGTTTTCTACTGCACACAAAGAACAAAAGCTGCTTCACTATTGTGACACACACTTTGTTGAAAGTTGCCATACTGGGATTACTGGGCTTCATTGAGTGCAACAACGGCTATCATGAAAACACGGACACACAGGGAAGCGTGCACTACCGTTTATTGAATAGCAAGAGATTAAAAAGTCTGGAAATTACTCTTGATCTTACAGTTTTTAAGTGTCGCGTTTTCCTCTACTCTGTGTGTGTCGTATTTTAATACATAACCTCAGAGTTATAAACGGCTTTAACAGACTCGTCTCTTAATTTGGATTTGAACGATACGTCACCCTTTTGTTTTGAACAGATTTTATATTACTTTCTAATAGGAAAAATTGGCGTCAGCTGACGGCGTACCGCTGCTTTCCGTAAAAATCAGGTATCGACCGCCAAAAAGAAAGCCAGGATGGCGTGAAGGTCTAAGTTGGAAACAAATTAGCATTGGTGTCAACTTTTTAAACCCATTTTTGTAATTTTAATTTTCGCTTCTGAAATACAAACGTGGCGCCAAAATCAAGAAAAAACCCATGTAATTCCTAAAAGCTGTCTTTTTATTGACAGGTGCGACTATGGCGTGGCTCGAGCATTTTACCATAAGATTAAAATTCATTCTCAGCCATCTTGGGATCGAAGGCAACACTATACTCGATAAGACAGGTAAGAACGAGTCTTTCTGCAGGTACTTGAAATGGCGTTCAGACGCTGAATCCTGTCTTAGATTAATAGCCAGGTCACAATATAATCACACTTGGCGATAAGAATCGTAATTAAGCACGACTACAGCGCCAATTATATATGCCGTTCGTAATTTCTTGGGTTGGTTAAAAATTGATAAAGAAATGAATAAAAGACGGAAGAAAACAGAATAAATGAAGAAATAATAAAAACTTGAACAGTACCAAAACCAATAAAAAAAGAAACTAGCAGGATATTTTTTTTCCAGTAATGAACAGGACAAAAGTTTTACATAAACATTTTGCATCAGTCAAATAATCACAAACAAGTTAACATTCTTATGGATCTTTAACTAGCCATTATGATAGATATAATTAGTGAATCTACTTCGTGAAATCACTCTCAATGATGACTTACTTTTTACCTTTCACTATAAGGTGGCTCTGTATATATAAAAAAATGGATTGGTAAACTTGTCAGGTTCACTCTCCTTATCGACAGGTCGAATCATTTCCGCAAGTTTGGATTATATTTTATCATTTGACAAACACGCTTTGGTTATTTTTGAAGTATAGATCCGTGTATGCTTGTGCTATGAGAACTTTGTCAAATCTAAAAGTAGCTATAGTAGGAGCAGGTGCTGCTGGTCTGGCTTGTTCCTGTCGACTTTTATCTCTTGGGTTACCACCGTCGAATCTACATGTATATGAAGCTCAGGAGAGAATAGGCGGACGGATATTTACCAAGAGAGATCCAGCAAAAGGTATTAGTCTAAATAAAATTATTGAAATGATGATGCTTCTTGATGGATAAATATAGTGTGTACAGATCAAGAATAGCAGCTCTTCCAAAGGATACATCTCAAAATATAAAGATACATTTTTAGATTTCTAATTTTGTGTTTGTTTTCATGGTTTTTGGTCATGTTCTTGAGAATCCATCCCAAGCCCTCCTTCATAAGTCTTCTATAGCCTCAGACTATTTAGAAACATGTAATGTAATAATATAATAGGCCTAATTGATGAAAGCTGATTAAAAACAGATAAAAATAGCCTAAAAAATATGGAAATAGACTAGGCCTATCTTCTTTGATAACCTACTTGCTGCATATTATAAAGTAGGAATTCTATCATTTTTCTTGTATAGCCTAGGATTATATGACACCATTAGAGATAGATATTGAATAATTCAAATGAAGTGAACATACCACTCAATGCCATTTTTATACTCTCTCTGTAGACTAGCCTATATAATAATTGTTATTGGTACAAATTCAGTTTCAACCTTACCCAAATATATAGCCCATAGTATATATTTCCATGCATTTATTGACTCTTGAATTTGTCATTGTTAATTCAATTTATGTGTAAGCTCATTTTAACGAGAGTGACCCTAACAGAGGTATATAAGCTGTATCTAAAATGAAAAAAAGTATCATCTTTGAGGGTCTGTAAAGAACTTAAAATTAAATTTATGCCATTGCCAAAAACAATTATTATATTTGGATAAAGCATAAAAAAGGCATTGAATAGTATGTTCACTTTATTTGTAGGTCATTTATGTGAATTATACAATATTTGCCCCATTAAAGGGGGCTAGGAATGGATTGTCAAAACTCAAACAAAATTATAAATATAGGCATTAAAAAATGTAATTGTGTGTCTATATCTTCTAAAATTTCTCCTCCTGAAGTGTTGTGATTCTTGATATTACAAAATTTTGAATTTAGTCTCTATGTATTGAGATTGCTAGATATATCAGGAAAGAAATATTCTGTGAAAAAGGCTAGAATAACATACTGAGTTGGCCTTGCCTTGACAAACAGCTAATTCCTTCTTCAGCAGTTAAATCATGTGATTATTTTAGTGGTTGGCTTCTTCAGAAACAAATATGTTAATAAAACTATTCTTGTTTCATAAAATATAGAAAAAAATGTATTTGAAGATATCCTATTCCACCTTTCTGTGGATAAATGAATTTTTACAAGGCATTTTCTATTGGTTGATTCTTATTTTCAAATCAATTTAAAAGCAAAGAAGCTTGACAAGGGATACAATCAGCAGGGAGAAGAGTCAGCCTATTGAAAATACACTGTAAAATTCAATTACTTATAAAAAATGTAAAATAAGTGGGAAAAGATAGAAGAAATTTATTTAATAGGTAGATTTTTCCCAAATTGTTTTTTTTTCTCTTACTAAGAGAATTAGGAAAGGGAGGATAAAAGAGATAAATAATAAATCTCTGGTTAAATATGTTTATCTATGGAGACTACAGTAGTACCCTTGTTGTTCTTCCAGCCTTTACACTCCAGAAATGGCATAAAAAATTTTCATATGGTTGTTTGTGAACATGTCATTACCTTAAATTACATTGGCCAATGAGAAAAGGTAGTGTTGAATCTCCTATAGAGAATTTTGCTGATGATATGAACTTTGTTAAGGTTTGGCAGCATCCCATGTCAGCTTCTATTCCACACTTGTCCAGTCACAATCAACACCCTTCCTGAATGATTCAGCAGTTTCTGATTGAACAGAAGTGTCTGAGAGACTATTCTGCAGTGGCACAGAGAAAACAGTGCAGAAGTTCTGATACACATATTGTTGACTTTGAGGAACCTGTAGTTTCTGGCTATTTCCCCTGGTGGCACTAGAGAATAGTGGGGAGGAAACTGAACACATGTTCAAACAACCTGCAAGTCATTATGATATCTCCCTCTTTTTCTACTGTACACCAATATTATGAATCTTAGGGACCTAAAATGGTCTTCACAAGGTTTTTCTTGCAGGTGTGGTATGAGCTTGGTGGTTAGGTGCTGAACATTCTCCAGTGCTGTAGCATACATTGTATACTGAGTATGCCCTAATATCATACTGATCACTAAGTGTAGAAAAACACATGGCTTCCTGGTAGTAAAAGTTCTCTTGGTGAGCCCAAGGGGCTGGTTTGCTTTTGCATGGCTATGGACCTTAAGCTCTGTGTCATTTATAATGCCTAAGTCTTTTCTTCAGTTACCACCTCAAGTTGGTTATTCTTAATAGTATGTGATTGGTTTGGGTTATTTTAGCCAAGATGATGAGCTTTGCAGTTGGATGCATTGAACTGCATGCCTGGTCTCTTGACCATTTTGAAACCTTGTTGAGGTCTTTTTGGACAGTTAATGGTTCTTTAATACATCTGGCTTGCCCTAGTAGATTACAGTCATCTGCATGTAATGTCAACAAATTCTTCAGGTTTTTTGGGTAGCCACTGATGTTCATACTCAACAGTGTAGGGTCCAAGCTGGTTCCCTGTGGGAGACTGCTGATCTCAGAGCCTTCAAGCCATTATGGCTGGCTCACAGAAGATGGCACTATTTTTGATGTTTATGAGATCCTTTGGTCTTCTATTTGACAAGAAAGCCTCAGCCTAACCTATAACCTCAGCATGGACTCAATATAGGCTACATATAGCTGCAGTATCATGAGATTGTGTTGTACCTTGTGAAAAGCTTTTGCGTGATCTAGCAGAATGATGTCAACTGGGAGGTCTTGGGCAAGGAGCTTAGTGATTATATTATGACTCAATGAGGTTATTTTCAATGGAGCAACCTTTGTGAAACCCCTGCAGGCTTTTGCTGAGTAACTGGTTGTTATCTAGACAATCAACCAACACATCATTTATTATACTTTCTAGAACCTTACAAAGTACTAAGACTGTTGTGACTGTAGTTGCTAGCTATGTCTTTTTGTCCTTTGTTGAAAATAGGCTTAATATGGGGAAGTTTCCTGTAACTTAAGAGGATTTTGGTAGTCAATGTCATCTGGTTTAGCTTTACAATTGGTTTTGCTATAAATTGGGCAGTTTCTTTCAGTAATTATGGGTAGATTTTGTCTAGTCCAGCAGCTTTGTTTCCATCAAGCTTCTTGATTCTTTTGATGGTGTTTTCAGTAATTATAACTAGAAGAGACATATAGGCTATATATGAATCAGAGGTGATGACATTGCAGGTGATTGATTGGGCATTGACTTAATCCAGAAATTTGCACTGGAGCTATCATTCAGCATATCAGCAATATCTTTAGGATTAATTACTTAGTACTGTCCTCTTTGTTGAGATAAGTGATACACCACCTTGAAGGGTTTAAAGAAGAGACGTAATAGCAAAAAATCTGGGATTTGTTTCTGATTCAGCAGCAATCAACTCTTCACACTCTTTCACCACCTTTTTTGGTGAGGTTTCTCAACTTATTCCAGCATTTTTTGTGGTGTTATAATTTACATTTATTGCTATTACATTTATTATACTTTCTCCATGCTCTTTTTTTTTCATCTAAATGTCTTCATTACATTGTGTGACAATTGGGGGAGGGTTGTTTTGGGTAACTGACCAATATTCTTTAGTGCACCTCTTTTCTGCATCAATCAGATTGGTTTTAAAATTATTCTAATTTGTTTCAATATCATCAGTACTGGTAAGCACCTCCCAATCAACCTTTCAAGGTATTGGCAAATCATTTGATAATTTGTAAAAGTCTTTATTACCCTACTTTTTACTTTGAGGTTGACTTGTATTTTGGTTTAAAATGTTAAAATACAAATGTGTTGCTACTACCAATTGCAGGGAGATGAGATGTTGAGAGGATTCTGTCAGGTTTGCTAGCAATACCAACGTCTATGAGGGCTCCTGTAACTATCTAAAACGGGTTGGCTGGTTTACAACATGGGTTTGAAAATAGTCAGCAAGGACATTTGTTGTGGTAGAGAGGGGACTATTCTGCAGGGAAACCCCTATGCTATCTGCCCAACTAACCTTGGGTATTTTAAAGTCTCCAAAACAGAACATGGCAGAATGTTTCCTACTATTTGTTTTGGAAATGATGTCAGATAAAGCAAGATGTGCAACAAATTTATCAGGGATAGAAGGACTACAATATAAAACACCAAACAACATAAACTACTCAAGACCAAAATAATGATTGGCAAATGCATTTTCAACCAAACAGATGCTAGAATGAATATTGAATACACTTGCAGTTTCAGCTTTCAGTCCTTGTTTGCAGTAAATCACAACTCCTCTCTGACAAAATGGGTCATTCAGCTTACTCTACAGGTTGTATTTAGAAATCTGAATATGGGATTCTTCAAGTCTTGTCATAGAATTCTTATGACAAACTTAACAAACAGTATCTGGACTCAGTTCATTGCACCCATGCTTTAATTCTGGGAGTTTTGGGACAACTGAATCATAGTTTGTATAACTTTAACTATATTATTTCAAGGAACAATGACTCAGTAGTGTTTCCACTCTGACTTTTGTTAGACCTCTGTTCTTTTGCACTGCTTTCAGTTACTTTCTTTTTATTTAAGATAGATAATTTTATTATCTATCTTAAATAAAAAGAATACCTAGTGGCGCTGCATTCTAGTGTTCCTGATTGCATTCTGTTATCCAAGTTGCGTTCTATTACCTGTTACCTGAGTTGCGTTTTGTTTGGTGTCGCCTTGATATCAGTGCCTGAAAGTTGCAGAATGCCACCAAAAAGGCTTTGAGAAAGCCCAAAAAAAGGCAAAGACATTTGCGCTGCTTGTGATGAGAGTCTGGATGGAGAATCTAGTGCAATGAACTGTGACATTTGTAAACAATGGCTTTGCATTGATTGCCTTGAAATTAGCAAACCCGAGTATAATCTTCTGACAAAAATGACAAGGAGATTAGGCTGCGAATGGAAGTGTCCTGTTTGTAAAGGTAACGCCCATAGTGGTGCTAGTGCAGCTGAAATACAAGCCATAGTTAACAAAACGCTTGAACCACTTGAACCTGCAATAACTGCTGTACAGGACCTAGATATTAAAATCAAGAATGCAGTTAAACAGTCATTTAGTGAATTTAAAGAAGAGTTCAAGAAAGACATTGATGCCAAGTTCAAGGATGTGGAGACTCGTATTACTTCGCTTGAGCAAGCCCTGGGGGCTGCTAGTAATCCTGATCTGTTACAAAAGCTAATCAAATCTCAAGTAGAATCTCTTAAAGATGAAATGAACCAGCAACTCGAGAGCCACGTGAGAAAATTGATCGCTGAAGATAGAGACAAACAAAGACACAAATTAAATATCCTAGCATTTGGAGTATTGCCGCAACCCAATGATGAGACATTCATTCGTGACTTCTTATGTAA
Organism: Artemia sinica; assembly: GCA_027921565.1. Taxonomy (NCBI): domain Eukaryota; kingdom Metazoa; phylum Arthropoda; class Branchiopoda; order Anostraca; family Artemiidae; genus Artemia; species Artemia sinica. The sequence goes on along the minus strand of CM051259.1, from coordinate 10,228,020 downwards.
CGAATACGGCCTACAACGGATAGCTGTAAAAAATGTTCGCCTCTTCGTCAGTCCCAATAACTCCAGGAATGAAAATGATTCGCGTAAGGCAAGCCCCATTATTTTTTTGGTTGATGAATTAAAAATTAAGAAAGTGATCCTGCAAAAGTCATATGAGAGAAAAGGAACAGGCCAAATTCAGTTTAGAAATGATATTTCAAAAGCCGACCGTATAAAGAGGACAAAGCTGTATGAAGTACTTCATGCGCGACAAGCTAATGGTGAAGAAAACCTAGTCATTCGAGGCAACAGAATTGTTCCAAAAAACGTGCCCTCCTCCGCAGCACCAGCTGCAATGGACACGAACTAGGTGATTCTCAAAGAAATATAGATAGTAGTGTAAATAGCCCTGTGTCTTCTAATGTTGAAATAAGTACTATTGATGAATCAAGTGAATCTTTTTACAGTGCGAAATCAGTAAGCTGTATTCTTTCCAAGCAGACTGTTTTCATGAGTGATGTTTCAAACCACAGCAGCATAGAGTCTGGGGAATATAATGATCTGGACAATAGCCCAAATAAAAGTTGCACGCATTGGATGAACAATGGTCTGAAAGTTGTCTTCAGTAACGTAGATTGTTTAACGTCAAAGCTCCATGAGATAAAATATGCCGTTTCGACGGAAAAAGCAGACGTTTACGCTTTCTGCGAGATTAAACCTAAATGGACCAACACTCCTCTTGGAGATACCCAGATCCAGATACCCGACTATACCTTGGTCACCAACTTATCTATTGAAGGAGGAAGAGGAATAGCCTTGTACATCCGAAGCTCTCTGAAGGTAGGAAGCATAGATATTAATTCAGATTATGAACCATATATTGAACAAGTGTGGATATCTGTCCACCTGCCTTGTGGGCCATTTTACATTGGTTGCATGTATGGAAGCCCCAGTTCCCCTAGCCTTGAATCCTCTTTACTTGCTATGAGTATTTCAATTGATATTAAAATGAAGCTACGAGGAAACATAATTATTGTTGGTGATTTCAATCTCCCAAATATTCAATGGGTCAACGGATTCGGTTTTTCTGAAAATAGTTTAATAAGACCATTCCTGGAGTGCCTATTTAATCATTCTTTGTACCAGGCAGTTAACTTCCCGACAAGATATAGAAATAGCCAGAACCCTTCGCTACTTGATCTACTACTAGCAAAAGACCAAGAGTCTATAATAAGCATCGAGCCCCTACCACCATTTGGAGCTAGTGACCACATTGTCATAAGTTGCAGTTTTAGACTGTATCCCCAAAGACTAGAATTTACAAAACACGTGTACACTGATTACAGTCTAATTTGTCAGGAACTGACTCAATGTGATTGGTCTTTCATTGAGAATACAGATGTGGAAGAGTCATGGACAACTACGAAAAGAATATTACTGAAGGCTATTGAAAATCACTCTTCTACAAAATGGAAAAGGAAACCAAAAACCCTCCCGTATATTACAAAGAAATAAAAATGGCTAGGAACAGAAAAAAGAAATACTGGAAGCTGTACACAAAGAATCAGAACCAGGCTGACTATTACACAAAATATAAGCAGGCGCGTAACCAGCTTAGAAGTCTCTCCAGAAATATCACCGAGAAGTATGAGGAATCAGTGGCAGCTGCAACAAAAACTAACCCTAAGAAATTTTGGAGGTATGTGTCATCGGGTAAGCCTGGAAGGCATTCTGTCACTCAACTTGTACAAGATGGATCTAAAATCTGCAACCCAAGGGAGATAGCTAATGCATTAAATAAGCAGTTTATTTCAGTATTCACAGTTGCAGATAATGCCCCACTTCCAGACCCCCCACAGTACGAAATTCAAAAAAGTATGCCGCCCATTAATATTACTAAAGTAGATGTAGAGACTCGACTAAAGAAGATTAACCCAAATAAATCAACAGGACCTGACGGAGTGCCCCCTCGGCTCTTAAAGGAGACGTATGCAGTACTATCACATCCTCTCACCCTACTATTCCAAAAGTCCCTAAATACTAAATCTATTCCACAAGACTGGAAGGAAGCTTACATTACACCTGTTCATAAAGGAAGCAGCAGAGATGAAGCCAGCAACTATCGACCAATTAGTCTCACCTCAGGAGTGGGAAAACTTCTTGAAGGCATAGTTAATTCAGCCATTATTGAACACCTAAATGCAAACAAGCTACTATCTCCTAGCCAGCATGGCTTCCGCCCCAGTCGATCAGTTGATACTAACCTCATTGATGCTTACGAGCATGTCACAGAACTTATGGACACGGGATCCGCAGTTGATATGATATTATTAGACTTAGCGAAAGCGTTTGATAAAGTATGTCATAGGAGGCTAAATTCTAAACTCCACGCAATAGGCCTCGACGATGAAGTCATAAATTGGACGATGCAATTTCTTACCAACAGGAAGCAGGTGGTAAGAGTATTTGAGGATGGTGTATCAATTTTCTTCTCAGAACCAGCAGATGTAGAAAGCGGAGTACCCCAAGGCACGGTTTTGGGCCCAACTCTATTCAACATCTATATTAATGATGCATCTTCAATCATAAAGAATAAGATTTGCTTATATGCTGATGATTCCAAAATAATCGGTCCGATTTATGACCCCCAAAGTACCAAAGACATCCAAGCAGATCTCGACGCACTCTCAACGTGGGCAAAAACCTGGCGACTAGAATTTAATATCCAGAAATGCAAGGTCATACACTTTGGAGCAAACAACCCTCTCAGCCAGTATTTTATGGAATCCAATTGTGGTTCTAAACAGCCACTTACAACCAGTCACTGCGAAAAAGATCTGGGAGTCTTGGTTGATAACAAGCTCAAATTCAACTTACACACGCAGTCTGCAGTAGCCAAAGCCAATCAAACTCTTGGTATAATAAAGAAAACGTTCTGCAGTAGATCTCCAGCAGTGATTACTAAGCTCCTACAGGGCCTGATCCGACCAAAATTAGAATTTGGGATGTCCATTGCCACGCCAGTTAACAAGCTTGACCAATTGATTCTGGAATCGGTGCAGCGGAGAGCAACGAAATGCATAAGGGGTTTTCAAAATTTGCCATATTCTACCAGACTCCAGAGGCTCAAAATACCATCTCTCACATACCGACGTAAGCGAGGAGATGTATTGATGACATTCAAATTGATCTGCAACCACGATATCATCCCTGACTTATTCCAGTTAGATAGTTCGTCAAGAACAAGAGGGCACCCCCTAAAGCTCTACCGGAAACGCGCTAATACCAGGCTGCGAAACAAATTTTTCTCCAACCGTGTGGTTGGCTTATGGAATTCCCTTAGCCAGAATGCAGTCATGTCCCCTAATACTGAAGCCTTCAAGTCAGCTGTTGACAGAGATTGGTGCAGCAAGCCATGGCACACAGTTTGGGATGCGCCCGATGAGCTGAGCCACCATCATCATTGACCGGCGTCTACAGGATTCGTCCTTATTGCTGGCTAGTGCGATTTAAGGTAATTTAAGGTAATTATTTGACAAAAAAATACCTAACATTTTTGCTGCACCTGCTAAGAAAAGCCCTTGTGGGCTTGTTGGCAGCAGGTGGGAGTCTTCTGTTCTTGATATTCTAAAAAATATTATTTTATATTATTGTACATGATAATAATATTAAATCCCCACATAAACTAAAACCATCCTAATTACATTAAACGCATACATAAATTCTATTCTTTTGCCAGGAAAAAATGTTTTGCTGTGGCCTTGAAGGTTAGAAGATGACTTGCATTTTGTATAGCAATCAGTATTATATTCCATAAGCAGGGATCAGAATTTCTTATTACAAAAAAATTTATAATCATATTTCTAAATTGATATACTAGATTCAATGCTTCTTGTTTATCATGACTAATTGACTATGGATATCACTATTATTGGAAAAAGTGTTTTTGAAAGAAGAGGCAAGTATATTATTAAGATATTTATATGTGAAAATACTAACTTGATAACTTTTAGTTTTTGAAATATCAAGAAATTGATACTTCATGTAACATTCATTAATATTTTAAGTGACAAAAGTTTACAGTTTTGTTTTGTATTTTCTGATTTTTTTTATAACATGATACAAAATGACTTGCCCATATAGGGCAACCATAAGAAATGTATGGTTAAAAAATAGCAAAATAAATTAATCTAAAAATGTTCTTTGAAACCAAGAGACTTTTTAACTTGGTGAAGCACACTCAGAGATCTTGACAATTTTGAAGCTATAATATCAGAGTATGTTTCCCATTATAGATTTTCATCAATTATAAAACTTAAATACTTTGTTACCCTTGCTGTTTCTATTTGAGAACCATTTACTATTAGTTCTGAGTTAATTTCAATGCTAGATCTCCAAGAAAATAAAATGTAATTAGGCTAGTTTTGGTATTATTTAATGTCAAAAGATTAAACTCTGCCCATTCAACAAACTCAACAAATGCTTTTCTTATTTTACCAAAACATAAATTAACTGATGGTACAACAACAAGTAAAAGAATATCATCTGAAAAAAGGATTATACCAGCCCCTGACAAATAAAACTTAGTTCAATCAATAAAAAAGGACCTAGTATAGCCTTTGGGTTACTCTGCATGTTATCCCATTAGCTACAGGAGTTGAACACCCATTCACCAAAATTTGCTTCCAGCCACTCAAGTAAGATTTAAACCATAAGAAGATTTTTCCAGTCACGCGGATTTTATCCAGATTAAGTAATAATTTTTTATGGTCAATTGTGTCCAAGGCTTTCTTTAAATCAAGGAATAAGGCAGCTGGAATCAAACCGAACTTGTACCCCTCATTCACCCAATCCAAAAATTTTTTAATAGCTATTTTGGTTGATAGTTTTTTCCTAAAACAATATTTACACTATATATAGGAAGTAAGCTCCATCCTGGTGACCAGGGCAATGGCTCCCAGTTTTGGCCACTTTTTTACCACTATACCTGTTTCTGATTCCTAAGTTTTGTTCAGCAGCTCTTTTTTTGGTCTCTTCTACTAGCTCTTTTTTGTACAGCTAGTCTTCTTTTGAGGGTTCAGAATAGAAACAGATGTTTTTGATGCAGGACTGCATTAGAATAGTAATTTTAATTGACTGAGAAGAGTAATGGATCAGGCCAATTAGATGAACTAGCAGCTTTGGGTTTGGGGCTAGTACTCGGCAGCCATTGCAAATTGGTCACTACACTAACATCAATTTGGAACTCGTTTCTTAGGAAATTCTGTATAGAATTTGAATTATTGGTTTGAGGGGTGACACCATATGCAACTACATTCAAGCATCTTTTCTGCCTGTTGTGCTCAACTTCCGTAATTTTTAGAACTTCAGTTTGCAACTTATTGACAATTGCTTGATTCACTAGCCCTTCAAAATTGGCAACAGACACCTTAGATGAAATGGAGTTTTCTTGGCTCTGTGCTTTAGCATTGATACTTCAAGAGACGCTCACATATCACCTTCAAATGGGCTTGATGGTTTTTCTTCTCTTATGTAATTTGTGTTGTAAGTAAATGAGATATACCCAGGGACGTAATTTGCTATGGGGCATGGGGGCAACTGCCCCCTCCAGAACCCGGTTGCTAGCAGAGCCTTACCTTTTAGCTATAAAAATGATGAGAATTATTATCTAGCTCATCATTTAGAGGCTGATTTGAGCATGGAACCCTCCTGTCTTTATTTAAATACATCTGAGAAATTGAAATGCATACATATGTTTCACTTTATCACAATACTCATTTAAAGCTGACTTCAGGAACAGGAGAAGGGCCTGCTGGGTCTTTTTAACTGTGGTAACAGAACTGTTAGCATGCTGTTGGACTGTGGAAAAAGGTCTTTAATATTTTTAGAAATTGATAGAGTAAACAGGCTGGATGCCACTTTCTAGGCTAAAGAGGTAAAGAAGTAAAATTGATGGCATTAGACTGCATAGTCCAAAGGGGAACTGATGTTCTCTTTTCCTATAACCAGCTGGTCCATTGGGGGGCTGGAGGCCAGGCATCCTGTGCTTTCGCACATCCTTCCTGTTTGCTTTCCTTAGATTTTCCCATTTCATTTAGAGTTGTCAACTCTGGCTCAGCCTATGCAGTCATGCCACTGACCCCATCCTAAACTGAATTTGGTTGCTAAAATGCATTTAAGCTGAGGTTTGTTTTGATGGAAAGTAGAGTTTTAATGCTAACAATAGTCCTTGTCAAATATATCCAAGCACTTCACATTTGCTTAGTTGGTCCATGAACTAGAAATATTTTTTTTTCTATGGTTAATTTGTTCTTTTGCACTTGGAATCAATAATCAAAATGGCATCTGATATTACACTAGCCAGCTATTTCTCTTTTATTTTCTACTAAATGATTAAGTTGTTATGTGAATAAAAATACCTGGCCGGTTAAACCACTGTTATTACTGGCAATGATTGATAGTCTGTCAGCAGTGTCATCTGTTTTCATCAACACAGTCATTGTGTTTATGCTATGCATCTTTTTACATAATTTATTTTTGACATAACACCTTTAAATTAGGTGTTGTGTTCTTAGACCACACTGCCGTTCTAAGACGAACAAATAAACTTTCAAATGGGGATAAATCCATTTATTTAGACAGTGAAAAAACAGGTACAAAAGTCCAGATATTTGGACTTTTGTATCTGGACTTTTGTACCTGTTTTTTCACTGTCTAAATAAATGGATTTATCCCCATTTGAAAGTTTATTTCTTTACAAAATTTAGAAATGAAGTTGATGAAATTGCTGCATTAACCAGCTGAGAATGAGATTGAGGAAGGCCCAGGTTTAAGTGGTTATCATGTCATTGTTTCCATTTTCGTCCATTCATCTTATTATCTTAGTAATTTTATTCTTCTCATTTATTGAATTTTAATCATGAGGCAGTAAAGACAACACATTTTTTACAGTAGGCTTACCAAGTACCAAGATAATGGGGGGAGGGCGCTGGACCATGATTTTTCTCCAATTGATATTAAACATCCATTGTTTTGTTCAGTTTTCAGTAAAGCCTCAAAGCTGAAGTGGAAGCATGCATATCTACAGACGTTTTTTCTTCTTCATTTTTTCTATTTATCAATTGAGGCGTACTTTATCTTTATTTTTTTTTTACCACCTCAAAACTGTTAGGCTTCTTATAGGAGTGGAAAAGTGTCATTTTGATTTCTTTAGATAAATTGAGATAAGTAAACAGAAAATTATTCAGGAGAGTGAAATATAGCTGACTGTTAACTGTTTAATCAGGTCAGTAAATTCCATGGTAAAGACTAAAATATTCACCAGACTTTGATTTTTATGTTTTAAAAGCTTTAGATTTGACATTGAAAACCAATACCAGGAATTCTTCTGACATGAACTACTATGGAAAGGAGTTTAATATCTTACTCTGCCCCTCTTTTGAGACCTTTTCTAGAGCTCTTACTTATTAAGATGGAAAAACACAAAATTGAGGGCTTATCTGTTCATATTCAAGGCATTGCAATACATAACCAATTTAAGTCTAAAGCAGTTTTTTTTGAAGAAGGACTTTGACTTCTCTTGCCGTTTTTGTTTAAGACCCTATATAAAGCTCTGGATTATTGAGCCGAAAAAATTCTGCACCCATGAATTTTGCTGGCAAAGGTGGCTAGCTTAGATAACATAGTAGCAATAGGAGAAACCTTGTTGAAATTCGTCCAAAGGATCCCTCTCAGGTAAATCTGGGCCTAAAAAAACCATTTTGTCATTTCAGCCTTCCTCCTTCCACTAGAAAGTACCTGATATTCCCCCTATACTTTATTCGCCATTTTTATACTGTTCATATGGGCAATTGAGTCTAAAATGGAAAAAGTATATCTTTAAACCAGAGTGTAGACTTTTTCAATTGGCTCTTCAGCCAAATTTTATTAGGAAGGTCTTCTTTCTCCCCATTGTTTGCAGGCTCATGGCATCATCTGTATCAAAATATTCTTTTGAAAGTATCGAAATTGTATTTACAATTCAGTGTTTCTTCCAAGGCTCATTGATTGAAATTGGGGCCCAGTGGATTCATGGACAAGAAGCAAATGTTGTTTACACAATGGCCAGTAGGAACAATTGCGTTGCATTTGATCCATCTCTTGAATCAAGTGGTGTGGGACCTAATATAGAAATTTTGGATGAGGATGGGAGTATTGTGTTGCCTGGACTTTGGGAGAAGATGTTTGAAATCATGGAAAAAATTGAGAAAGAATCCTATGAATGTTTAAAAAGCTTTGATGGTAGTTTGGATCAGTATTTTAGGCAAAAGTAAGTATTTTAGGCTCACTTACATCTATATTATTTTGTCATGTGAGGATGGTGGGTAAGGGGTGATGGCCATGAAAAGAAAATTTATATACATGGTGAGAGTCTTCAAAAGCACACATTTTGTAGAAAAAAAAATATTTTCGTTATTGCTAGCGTTTTAGTTGGAAGTATTCTGACCTTAAAAATTGTGTAAGTTAGACAGTGATACTGAAGATTGACCCTTGCAGAGATGTCACTTCAGGTTCTTGTCCTTTTTGGTGGAGACGATTGTAAAAAGCTAAGATATGTTTAAGTCTTAAAAGAATATGCTATTGGTGAATTTGTCTTGGGGGAGGGGGTCTCAACCACAAAACAGTCGTGTTTACTGAACAGCATTTTTCAATTTTCCTAGGGGCTTATTCAAGACGATTTTGAGAGGAAGATACCACTTCATCCACTTCAAGTATTTGTGGAGTTATTGTTTTTGTCAATGTCATTGTTGAGTATTTAAGGTACAATATTTTTGATAAATTAAATCAATACTTTCATGTACCAGAAAATAAGAGTAAAAACTTTTAGATTGATCAAAAATAAAGTGAAAACTAAATGCTCAAACTTTCATGTTCAAGTGAATTCATGAGAATGACTCAATGAGTGGTTCAATGGGATTGATTAAAAACAAAATAAAAACTAGGTGCTTGAACCTTTGTGTCCTAGTGTTTCAAAGAGTGGTTTAATGGGAGTGTTTTATCCATTGATTGTTTTTTATTTCACTAGGTACGCATTTTTCTCATGTAATATATGATCATTTCTGATTATAATTTATTTTCTTCTTTCTATTTGTTTTGTTGTCATAACTTATTTCTTGTTGTTCATCTATATTAGTCACTCTTGTTATTTATTTTCTCTTTTTTTCTCATCTACTTTCTAAGTCAGTTACAAGGTGTCAACATATTTACTCTTAACTGCGATTTTCTATATGTCAAGAACTAATTAGTGTAGATTGACAGTTATATGTGATTGATATATATTCTTAAAAATCTAAGCAATTTTATTTTTACTACCGTTATAAAAGAGAAAACATTTAAAATATATTTTGTTTTCAGTAAACCACTAACGACGTTCTAATCTCTAGATGCCTTTGGGGTAGATAGTCCTACTTCTATTTGTGGTAATTTCTATTTGTTTAAGTTTGACTTGATTGAGTCATTGTGATTTCTGGTCGTTTTAGGACTCATAAATTTATTCATAGCGATTAAGTCTGTTTTAAGGTTAACTTATTATTTTACTGTTTTTTTCATCTCGTTTTTGGTTTAATGTAACTCTTTATTTTTGGAAAACTTCTTTTATGGAAAAGATTTCTAACTTGGTTTCTGTTCTATTTTTAATTGACATTGTTTTTCATTATTGGTTAATAAAACAAAAGGAATCAATAGTTTTCCTTAGGAATCAATATTTAATATTGCTATTTATACTTTGGAAATTTTTTTCAACAGAGTTCAATAGTTGAGCTGCTGAATTTTCGATGGATAGTTAGTGGGACCGCTATTCAAATAAATGAATTGAAAATCCCCACAAGTTTCAGCCTTCTACAGTGCTGAAGCCATTCTAACCCCCATCATGTTACAATCTTGAGCATAAACAAACATTGATCAACCATTTCACTATAAGAATCTTATTGTATTATACTACTACTACTAACAACTCAACGCAGCAACAAGCCGCCTGAGACCAACACAGCTACGCACGCTCCTCCTCCACCCCAATCTATTCAAAGCCTCCCTTTTTACACCCGCCCACGAAGTTCCCATTTCCTTTAAATCTTTCTTTATGATGTCTTCCCACCCCAGACGGGGACGACCTGCTTTCCGTTTAGCCCTAGATGGTTGGCCGAAAAGAACAATCTTCGGCAATCTGTCATCCTTCATCCGCACAACATGCTCTACCCACCTCAACCTTTCTTTCATTATAGCCCTAGAGAGCGGTATTGAACCACATTTTTCGTATAGCCTATTGTTTGAAATACGGTCAGTCAGCCGGGTACCCAGAACAATCCTTAAGCAATTTCTCTGGAAAACATCTAGCAAATCTTCATCCGCTTTTCGGCACGTCCATGCTTCAGAGCCATATTTGACCACTGACATCACTGTAGCTTCTAATATTCTAATCTTGGTTTGCAGACTTATCTTCCTATTCTTCCAGACTTTTTTTACATGTGAAAAAACACCCTGAGCCTTGGCTATTCTATATTTAACATCTTTACTGCTCCCACCATCTTTACTAATAATACTACCATGGTAAGTGAAGCTGCCCAACTGATCAATCTTTTCATTAACCAACGTCACCTATTCATCTTCACTTATTCCTAGCCTTAGTGACTTAGTCTTCCTAACATTAATTTTCAAACCAATTCTAGCACTCTGAACTCGCAAAACCTCTGAAACTTCATTCATTTTGCTCACACTTTCATCTAGGATGCTTAAATCATCAGCATAATCCAAGTCCAGGAGACTTTTTCCTCCCCATTTGATTCCGTGGTCTCCCATTGCCTTTCCTGTGCTCCTTAAAACAAAGTCCATCAAAATAATCCATACAAAGGGGGATAGAACACAACCCTGCTTAACTCCTGATTTAATACAAAACCAGCTGCTAACCTCATTTCCTACCTTAACCGCAGCAGTATTATTCTCGTACATAGCACTAATCACTTTAATGTATTTGTCTGGTATACCACACAAGGATAAAACCTTTACTAAAGCTCTTCTATCAACAGAATCGAACGCTTGCTCATGATCTATAAAACTGAGGACCAAAGGTGTTTGAAAACTCAGGCACTTCTCAGTTATTAGGCTAAGAGTGAAAATTTGGTCGACACATCCTCTACCTTTTCTAAAACCGCACTGCTCTTCTCTTAAAACTTTGTCTACGGCATCTCTCAGTCTAAAAAGTATCATATTACTAAGTAATTTACTACCTACGGAGACCAGACTAATGTCTCGATAATTACCACACTCACTTTTATCATCTTTCTTATAAAGTGGCTTGATTAAGGTTTTCCTAAAATCGTTAGGTACCTCCTTTTTTCAAAAATCATATTCATAATCTTCAGTAACTTATTTCTAACCTCAGAGCCACCATATTTAAGAAACTCATTTACCACCCTATCAGCACCTAGAGCCTTATTATTATTTAATCCTGTTTAATCCTTTAAACTGTTGCTAATTCCTCCTCACAAAACAAATCTTCCTTCACATCCAAGATATCAAAAACTTTTTCATTTTCCTCTATTTTTTTTCCAGCAACTCTATCTCGGTTAAGCAAATTCTCAAAATGTTCGGCCCATCTCTCTTTAGTTTTTTCCTTATCACTAATTGCGACCCATTCCTATCTTTAACTGGGCCAAGTCCGGATTGACTATGCCCTCTTAATTTGTTAACGTGCCAGTACAATATTTTACTATTATGCCGTCTAGCTGCATCTTCCATATCCTCGGCAATTTTATCCCTGGCCTCCACTTCACACCTCCTTAGTTCATATTTTAATGCTTTCTCCACCTTCTTTACATTTCTTTTGTTTTCATACGATCTATCACTCAGGTAATTCTTGTACAAGTCCTTTCTCCTTTCTATTAAACATAAAGCTTTTCCACTAATATTCTTAGCTGCAGTTCTAGCTTTCTTCCCTAATACACCTTCAGCAACTTCACAAATTATTTTTCTAAAATTATTCCAACCATCTTCCACATTATCAAATTTTAAACTCTCAAGTTTAGTATTCAACTGTTCCTGGAAAGTTTCTCTCAAATTCTCATCCTGGAGTCTACCAACATCCTAACTTCCAGGGAGGTAGTTACCCTTCCGATATTTCAGCTTTAAATTAACTCTTGGCACTACTAGATGGTGATCTTTACTTTTAACATCAATAACAGCACTCCTAAATACCCTAGTATCTTGTATTGATCCTGCCAGTCTTCAGTTTACTATAACATAATCAATAAGGCTTACTGTCTTACCATCACGTGATTACCATGTTAATTTATGAGCCATTTTATGACCAAACACCGTATTGGTTATAACTAGATTGTTATACCTACAAAATTTCAAAAGTCTGTATCCATTACTGTTTTCTTTTCCTACACCAAATTTACCTAGGCTGGAATACCATCTATCCCTATTTCGACCAACCTGGGCGTTAAAATCTCCCAGTAATAAGATCATATTTCTACCTGGGACCCTGTCTATTTGCTCCTGTAACTGTAAGTAAAATTCATCTGAGTCACTAGTATCTCCGTCAGTCGGTTCTACAGGGGCGCATACTACTATAACTGATACCCTGAACTTTCTAGTCATAAAATGAGCAATTAGTATTCTATTATTAATACCTTCCCAGCCTACACAAGACTTAGCAGCTTCCTTATTCATCATTAGCCCTACTTCCTGTCTATGTACCCCATCCTTCCTGCCTGAATCAACAAATTCTATATCACCTAATTTCATGCTTCCTACCCCTGGATATGAGCTTCTGAAATTCCTAATAAATCCAGTTCGAATCGTCTGAATTCGTCAGTCAAAATGTCGATACGATAGTCATTTTTTAATGTCGTAACATTCCAAGTTCCAATTTTCATGTTCTTTAAATCGTTGAAATTATTTTCGCCTCAGGAAAAGCAATGATCCCGGATACCAGTGCAGGACGGGGATCACATATCTTCTCAAGTCTACACCGAAGTACTTAAGCTGGCTTAGAACTGGACAGCAAGAAGTCCCTGTGACCTCCATGAATGGAGGTTTTGTGCAATCCTGGGCCCATCTTGGTCACAACATGGTTTTCAGCACTTGGCGATGCTCTTCTATCAACAAGAGTCGAAATCCTGCACAGACAGTCTCAAGCCTATTACCTCCGACTCATTATATATTCATGCCTACAAATATTATGCTACTACGGGAGGCAACCCATAATAGATAAATTAGCTAGGAAGAGGTTCTTCAGCCCAAAGACGCCCATCAAAACATACCAAGCCCAGAAAAATTGTCCATTAGTCAGAATCCTGTGCGAATGCTGTGTCGTTTACTAGGCTATAATTTCCTCGAGGGGCGCCACTCCTCAAGTGGGAATAGAGTTGACCGCAAGGTCCCCAGTCTTGCGGGTACCCCAAAAAGGTCGAGGCAGCCCTTTGCAGAGGCCGTTGTTCATAGATCTGTATCTTACGCCCTGCCGCATCTGTCCTCCTATAGAGGATCCTCCCGAGATGGTGTTCTGTATCATCATGCAATTTAATCCATTGCTGGGAGAAGGTTTGCAACTCATGGGACTTGTGGACAAACCAGTGGGCCCTTTTGAGTGTACATTTGAGGGGCCTTCTTCCTCCTCCGCCTGTATTTATGACCCCGGGCGAGGGTGCCCCAGTTTCTATTATGGACCCTTAGGGACAAGGTCCCCCCTTGGTCCGTGCCTCCTATGGAGGTATCCTATATATCTGTAGAGCGTTCTCCTATCGCCACCTGGGGACACGCTGAACGGCCAGGGGGAGGCCAGGAACTTAAAAATGAAATTAATTAAAAATATTATGTTTCCTTTAAACATGGAAAATGGTATAGTCTTCTGTGTGACTTTTTAAACATCAAATTATTATAGGGAAGTATGAACAAAGTTATACAGAAGATCTTTTGGTTTTCTTATTTAATATAACTCAACATTAGCTTGTAAAACTAACGTCTAGCCGAATTTATTGATTTACTTCAACATTAGCCTGTAAAACTAATGTAAAAACTAATGTAAAACTAATGTGTAGCCTGTTTTATTGATTTACTTCAACATTAGCTTGTAAAACTAATGTAAAAAACTAATTTAAAACTAATATAAAGCTAATATCTAGCCTAATTTATGTATTTACTTCAACATTAGCTTGTAAAACTAATGTCTAGCCTAATTTATTGATTTACTTCAACATTAGCCTGTAAAACTAATGTAAAAACTAATGTAAAACTAATGTGTAGCCTAATTTATTGATTCACTTCAACATTAGCTTGCAAAACTAATTTTCCTACATCTTTGTTTTTATTTTTTTTTTTTTTTTGGGGGGGGGGTCTTAAAATCGCTTTCTGTTTGGATTTAAAAAAAAATTCTCTTCTTTGTTTGGTTTTGCAATTATGATGCCCGTAAACTATCTATAGTAAATATTATTACATGGACAGCTGCCATTCCAGCTTTTGTGCTGTTAAAGTTTTTTTTTTTTTTTTTTTTTTTTTTTTTTTTTTTTTTTTTTTTTTTTTTTTTTTTGTGTCTCCTTTTCGTGTAGCATTGATTGAAGTCTGTTTAATTTATTCAATTATATTTGATGTGTTTAACATTTTTCTTCTATTGATTTAGTGCTTAATTGAAATGTATGCGTTCCCCCTCTTTTACAGGCTTAGGAGCCTTTGGGGGATTAGAAATGTATTGTATTAGAATTATTGTATTATATTTTGTTTTAAATGCTTGTTTGTTTAAATATATGGATTTTGAGCTTATTTATTAAAAAGAGCTCTGATTTAATGCATTAAAATGTTAAAACAGAACGTCGAAAATCAATGTGACCAGATTTGTTTACGGCATCCCCGGAGACATAATTAATGGATATTTTGATTATTTAGAACAAAATGCATATCTCAAAATTTTGATTGGATGTCTTAGGTGTTGAAGGGGTGGAGGTTAGTCAAAACTAGAGGACGTAGAAGGGGGTGGTTGCCCTACAATTTCTTTGTTTTCATGTTATAAATTCTGCCGTTAACGATTTTATAATAATAATAATAAAAATAGTTTTATTTCAACCCTTCATAAAAATACATGTAAATGTTCGAAGGAGTTATAAAAACGAAAGAAAAAAATAACGAAAAAATCACACAACGCTGCAAAACAAAATTAAACTGCGATAACTATGGAAAAGAGAAAAAGAACGAAATCAAAATCACGGTTTTAATGCACAAGACTAGCCAATGGAAAGTCGTGTATTGTTCTATTTTGACTTTTGAAACGGGTATACAACTCATCCATTTTCTTACTTAACTCAAAAATATAGTACCTCTGCGAAACATAAGAGTTTCTGAACCATATGGGAATTCCCAATAAATATTTGCAATACCGAAAAAAAATTGAACGAATTTGGTTACGTTCGGTTTTACTAAAGCAATTCCATAAAGGGGTTAAAAAAAAGACATGTGGCGCGAACATGGCGTTACAGAGACGACCGAGCGTAATTTTGTCAGATTGACCTTTAGTTCGTGCTAGCATACCGTAAGTTTTCCGCAGTTTTTCTTTAAGTGCTGCAATAACTAGATTTTTAGTAGCTTTAATAGAATTCCCATACTGGAGTTCGAGATACTCAAACTTATCCTTTTGGAGAACTGTCTTCCCGCAAACATCAACAGCACGATTTGACAATGTTTCGTCATTCAAAACGACGAATTCAGTCTTAGTTGGCTCTATTGTTAGCCCAATATCACCAAGTGCAGACGACACGGCATTAATAGCTTTCTGTAAAGATTTTAAATTATCACTTATCAAAAGTAGATGATCTGCATAAGATAGATGACTAGCATCAATTCCATCATCTATCAAAAAATCTTCTATCGATTTTGTCGCAGAACGTATTGCATTGTTAAATATCACAGGGCTGTTTACTGAGCCTTCTTTAACGCCCCTACGTATATCTATTGGTCCAGAAAGCTGTCCGGCAGACCGAATTCTTACTTGAGATTGTCGATACCATTGCCACAGACAATTACAAACAAAGGGATCAACTCCTGCCCTTAGTAGTGACAAGACTGCTTGCGAATGTAAGACAGAATCAAACGCCTTAGATATGTCTATTGCACAGACGAATAATGGAGTTTTCGTTTCTTAAACTTTTCAACAATTGAAATAAAATTTGCATGTGCATTCTGAACACCAAGACCGGACCGGAAACCGAACTGATTGTAACCCATATCCACTCGTGCTGCCACTGTAGGGCACAGTATCTTCTCCAGTAACTTTGCTAGAACTGAACAAATAGTGATGGGCCTGTGCGAAGAACAATCTTTAGCGTCTTTCCCCTTCTTATGTATACAGGTAACGACCCCCTGACACAAACCTTGTGGGACAGACTGTTGCGCTTGCGATACTATTGCTTGGAACAATAAAGCTATGTGGCTAAACAGTTTAGGGGTACCATACCTCAGATGTTCCGGCTGAATACCATCTGCCCCAGGCGATTTCCCTAAAGGAAGAGGACGAAGAAAAGATTCAACACACGACGAGGTAATAGTAAGCCAGTTGCTGTATTGGTTTAGTCGATCAAAATGCTGCATCAGAATGTCCCGGAAATTACTTTCTAATAATGGAGGATCAGCTGCAAACATGAAGAAAAATGTTCAAACCATCTATTTATTTCAATGGTATCAGGCGGCGACGAAGAAGAATGGATAAGTTGAGACACTTCTCGCCAAAGCTGACGAGGATTATTTTTTATTTCCCGCGATAGCTCCTTAACCCGACTTCTTTTCCAAGATTTCACCTTCTTTTGATATTGGTGTTTACTCAACTTCATAATTTTAAAAACCCATCCTGAACGCGGTCTTTCACAATCAACCCAAATTTGTCTCCAAAAGACATGGCGAGACTTTTCAACCTTCAAACCAGGAAAATCTGACCAGAACTCTCTTACGGGTATTCAGCTTTATTTTTTCCGACGGAACTGTAACGGATGCAGCCATTTTCATACTATGCACCAATTCAAGCAAATAACAATTCAAATGGAGAAGCTGGTCAGAATTTACCCGCGAGAGCAAATGAAACTGAACCCTTATCTTATCTAAGTACGAATCAAGTAGCAACTGGTAAGTAAATATATTAATATGACTCCAGTTCTGTTTAGTGAACCACTTGGGTCTAGAGGGAGCATATGTCTCAAAAGAACTGAGTGGTAAATGAAACTCAAGATGCGAATGGTCACTTAAAAGTAAGTCGTCAGAAACATTAACTATCTGCTGCTGGAGATCCCCCATATCAGTTTACACGAAATCGAGATCAGAAGTGCTACCACTATTATGTACATAGGTAAACGATCTATTTTTCTGTAGACAATAGAAATTTTGCGGCAATGTAGCATTTAACATTTGTGAGTGACCAATGGTATTATCATTAATGTCCGTATTAAAATCACCCATAAAAACACAAGATTCACGGGTAAGAGCTATTCTTTCAAGTAGTTGCGACAATGACGAGCAGGCAGACGCAAACTTGTGACTCGATCGGTCATTTCTATAATTTGTAGGCATATAAACACAAACAGCAATAAAACCACTAAATTCTACCACAAGGCATACATCATTAGACTCAAACAGATTACAATTATACTTTTTTCCAACAGCTATCATTAAGCCCCCCGAGGGTTGACCCCCAGTACTTTTAGCTTGGTAGATAAAATACTGATGATCAGAAGAAGTGATCAGTCTTGTGCTATTATTTTCATTAAGCAGATGCTCATTAACACAAATTATATCGAAAGCCCCATACACTATTTGAAGTATGTCTAATTTTTCTCTAGCACCGTTTATGTTTTGACAGAACACACGTACTTCGCCATTTATCGAGCCGGTTTACAATTTAAGTTTTTCGGCACAGCTTGGTCTGGAATTGTACCACGAGCTGCATTTTTTAGGTTCGGGCACCGAAAGCTGTCACTTGCATGGTTGGATCCGCAGTTGGCACATTTGAGCACATCTGAGGTGCACTCGGAGTAGCTATGATCACCGGCACACTTTCTACATTTAGTGTCCTTCTGACACTGGTTTGCACGATGACCAAAACCTTGACATTTATAGCACTGCAGCGGCTTTGTAAGGGGCTTTGACACAGAAAACATTGTGTACTTTGATTCCAAACTTGAGAGCCTGATCGAAGTCAATCTTAGTAGCGAACGTAAGCTGGGCAACTGAGGAATTTCCAAAGTGCTTGGCTTGGGAAACACCGCTAATTAGGTTGGGAATAGTTGAAACGTCGCAATCTTTGTCAACGTAAATGATCCCGAGGTATTCTGAGCGCAGTACCTTGCTACGGATATTTTGCTCGCCTTCGGCCCCCGAGGCGACAACACTTGCGGATGTTTCGTCTTTCATATGTACAAACAGCCTGTCTCGTTGTTCGATTCTGTCAATTTTATCAGCGGGTCCAATTTTCCTCAAGAACTCCTTTTGCTTGGTAGGATTAGCACTCAAGCTCGCGGGCAGATTCGACAAAACAACTGGGATAGTCTTTTCTGGTCGGGGCAGAGATGGCCATATTGGTGGCTGGTTCCCTGAGCTAGGTACTGCAGAAGTTTCGTGCTTCTCTACAAGAAAACTTAGCATCGCTTTACAATCATTCAATCGTGAGGCAACAATCGTATTCACATCCTCAGGAATGGTGGGAACGTCAGCTGGGTCGAGAATGGCAAAACGAGGGGTCGGAACTTCATTTGCAAACCTTTCTGATATAACCTCATAAATATCGCCATAAAAGGCAGAAGCCGGGTGAGAGCCCCTACGACTCTGATTAATGTCTTTGTCGAGTACTGTTTTACATATATCAATAGCTGCTTTCAGAGCTTCCTTTGAGAAAAACTTCGACTGCCTGATAACAATCTCCTTATTCGTTTTCTTTTCCACATGCCTCTGTATAAAGTTCAACACCGAACTTAAAACCACGGTATTTTCCGTCATTGTTGATCCAGCTATCACCCCAAAAGACAGGGGAAGCGTCAGCCCCTGTTACCTTATCCCCGCAGTTTAAGGGAGACTCTCCCGGCAGGTACAACGGCACTTGCCACGGGTTTACTGCCCCTCTTCTGCTTGTCAATTATGGTTACGCGAAATTGAAGTCAGCACAAATCTATTTTTGTAAAGTGTAAATAAATGTCCATAAACTAGGTCAGTAGATTACAACATTTTTAATCCGTATAAAATGTTATGAAAGAATGGTCAAACAATTAACTCTGGTCACTGAATTAATTTAGGATCCTACCGAGTTTCAAGTTGATAAAATCCAAAAAAGGTGTTATCACATTAAACTTTCTTTTTTTACTTTTTTCTTTTCTTTTTTGAATAAAAAGGAACTGGATTTGGAAATTCAGTAACTTGATGATCAGTGTATTTAACTGTTGATTTCTTAAAAAAAAAAAAAAATTATGAAATTCGTATGATGTCTTATGAATTTGCCCTATTCATTCCATGAAAACTGATACTACACTTAAAGTTAAGGAATTATTTAAAAAAAAAAACTAAGTCATGTAATTTTTCAGTCATTAAGTGTCATCAAGTTTTTTAAATTCAATTTTTCAGCTGTTTTTTATTTCAATTATCTTCATTTTATCAGTTGTCTGTTCTTCATTTTATCTACTGTATTTATTAATTGTTACAGATTAGATGAATGCATTAGAGCTGGAGAGTTAAATGACTTATCTGAAGATTTGCGTGAAAAACTGTTTGATTGGCATCATAGATTTGAGAATGTTATTGATGCTGCTGATGATTGGTCAGAAACAGGGGGATGGGGTCATACTGAATACTGGCTTTGTCCTGGAGATCCCTTGGTAGTCTGGAGTGACGGCTATGAAACCCTGTTCAGCCTTCTGTTGGTAATAGACTAACTCTTTTTCTTTATTTTTTTTTAAGTTTATTCAGGTGACTTTGAAACCCTGTGGGATCTGGAGTTACAGGGCTACCTTTGAGCATCTGTAAACTCAACTTGACAACAGATTTTGAACCCAGTAGTGACAACTAATATTAGGAAGAATAATGTTTGTAGAGATTCCAGAGGGAGGAGGGGGTTATAAAAGTTTTTATCCCCTTCTTAAACGTCAACTGTGATTGATGGGCAACCAGCTCCCTCCCCGTTTTTTTTTCTAATAGGCTACAAAATATACGTCTTCGGGGATGGCATGACCTTGACAGCATCAGGTACAAGGGCCTTAAATAGTTAAAACTGTCCATCTTGTACAGATAGATTTTATTACGAAAAAAGAAGGGCTTATTTGATGTTGGGTGTGGAACTGACTAAAAAACTTCACGGATGGTTTCCAGGGTCAAAAAATCAAGTATGTCGGGAGGGGGAAGGGGGTTAAAGGTCTAGAAAGACGCCAAAAATACTCCAGGGCATACACCCACTGCCTGCCCCTCCTTATTAGAAAGGTTATGTGAAAGGTCTTTAGAGTCCATATGTATATATCTGTCGGGAATCTGAAACCACCGAACCGATGAAAAATCCTGTGTCAAGAAAATATTATCCCTAGAATCCAATTATCTCACATAAGGTGTAGTCTAGGGTCCGTCAAGGCTTAGACCCTAAGGTCTAAACCATTAGGTTTCCCAATGTAAGTTCTTATAAATAAATATTTTAAGGCTTATTATCAATTACTCAATTTCAAAATGAAACTGGGACGTTAATTTAGGACCTTTGAGATTCTGAACTACTATAAAAATTTGCCCTTTGTGTGCCTCTTGTCTGGGACATAGGATCTCCAGTGGAAGAATCCTTCATTCTAGACCCGAACTTGAGGTCTGCTGTTTAGTTAAGAGGCCTTAGTTTAAAAAACCTTGTACATGTAGATGTGAGGGGTGTGCACAAGAATTATTTCGGGGGCCGGTAGGGGTCGGGCAGAGCTAAATTTACGAAAAAACTAAATTCACGATCCCTAGTGAAAGAATCCTTCATTCTAGACCCGAACTTGAGGTCTGCTGTTTAGTTAAGAGGCCTTAGTTTGAAAATCTTTGTAAACATAAATGTCAGGGGTGTGCATGAGGATTAGTTTTGGGGCCTGTAGGGGTCGGGCAAGGCTAAATTCTCGAAAAAAACTATAAATTGTTTGAAAAGTGCAAACCTATGGGGAAAGTCTAGATTTTAAGGTCAGGGTCAGTTCTGAAGGCGCTTTGAGTATGTGCCTGATTAATGTCATTGTCTTGATGGACAGGGTGATGTTGAAATAAAAAAAAAGTTAATTTTCCTTTCGGTAGGTCCTTTAGACCAGTCATATCTCAATTTCACCCCTCCCTTTGCACAAGAAAGTAAGATGTCTTCTGCAGTCCATGCAACATTTTACCTTTACAAATTTAAAAGATGAAACCTTTCACCTTTTCACTTTCTCCTTTTTGGTTTTGGTTTTTATTATCTGGTCTAAGAAATTTTTCTCATTCATTCTTGTTTACTTGAGGTTTCTTCAGATCCATATGTAATCTAGGAAGAGTGTGAAAAACGGGATCAATCTCAAATTGTGCTACAAAAACTTCTTTTACTACCTGACTAAAAAATATATAATGATTCTGAATCCAAATAATAACAATAACAAAAAGTAACGGTGCTAATTTCCTTTCAATAAGGTAAGAGCAAAATGTTCAAAAATAATGTGTGAGTGACAAAGAACTAGTTGTTCTAAAAGAGGCTAGTGAGTCCCAAAATATAGAGATAGTTTTCTATCTCTCGATCTATCTAACTCTCCATCTCTATATGTGAACACCCTGTTTTGAAAAAAATTCTGAAAGTTAATTCTGACATTTTATCATTTTTTAGGAGAGCGAAAATAAGGTTTGATTTTATTCTCATGAAAAACGAAACAAGCTCTATTGAGCTATAAATAAAAAACAAATTTGTAAAATTTTCTGTGAGTGTGTGAATGCTCTTGCTTCATTTGTTATATACTATGCTACTTCACATCACTTTTTGTGTTCTTTCAGCTGGATATATTAAAAATTTGTCTTTTCTCAATAGTAGTAGGTCTCCTTTTCTTTTTATTAAGTAAACATACCTCTAAAAACGCCCCTAGTTGACATAGACCAAAGACAGTATGGATCAAAGATACAAAAATAGCACTATTTTAAATTATATTCGTGCTTCTTTTCTTTGTTGACACAACACACCTTAGACCTTCTCCATAGACAATGGGGTTCTAAATTCATAATCTGTATGGTAAAATATGCTGTCCAATTGACAAGCTTAGTCATGAGAATGCTGTCCAACTGACGATTTGGGTTGCGATTTCATAGCCTAGATTCTAAATTCCAAAACTTTTCTGGAAAGTAAGACTTCGGTTTTGGATTTTGAGTATCAGGGCATTGGCTCTACCAGGAGTCGCGTCTTTTGTTCCTGTAAATGTGTGTGAGATTCATCCGAGTAACCTCTCTTTCTGTCAGTTGGTTTTACAGTCCTACTACTATGACTAATACTTTGTAGTTTTTAGTCACGGAACTTACAACTGGAATCTTGCTATTAACATTATATTTTATATTATCGTCATTTTGTTAATATCTTATCATGTGTATCGTGATTATTTATATTTTAAAAGGGATTAGAACCCAAAGAAATGGAGATGGTCCCAGTAGAGGGTCCCAACTTCGTTACTACATGGTTTTCAGTAGTGATGCGCTCCAAGAGTCGTCACCTTTTACTGGTACTATCAGACCTACTACCTTCGACTCACTTTGTATTGGTTACAGCAAATAATATGTTACGACAGGGATTCGACTCAAAGTCAAATAGCGTAGGGCTGTAGACGAAATTCAACAGCCTAGAAAAGTCCATTAAACAGACACAGCATAGACAAACTATCTACTACTCAAATTTCAGTGTAAGTTTTGATCTTATAAAGGCTATAGTTTCCTTGAGAGATATGACTGCTCTTGGTCAAGGCTACCCTGCCAGAAAGTTTCATCTACTATGAAGAAGAACGGAGCTTATGGTGGAGCATACCACATACCCACACAGCATACCCACAGCACATGGTGAACCATACACAGAGCATACCACAATAAACCCACAGCATCACTGAAAATCCTCACTTTTTTATCTAGGCTATCGTCACCAGCACTTTGGTCATATTATGTCGGTGTGAGGTAATGTCGGGTTTACAAACTCAATTATTATAACTTCTCAATATATAAATGTCCAGTATTGGAGTATCATGTTGAGAGATATATCCTATGGTATTAATTATGGACAATTTACCTTTTGGAAAAGTTGTGAGTGAAACTAGGTTCTGACATGAGCTAAGAGGGCGGGAACCTGTAAAAGTTTGATCTTAGGTGACAGAACTTGGAGAGGTAGGGATTAACAACTACGGGCTAACGGAGTAACAGCCAGTTGTGCTAGTAGTGGTGTAGAAGAGTCATAGTTTTGCATCTGAAGACTTTATTAAAAAGTAGGAATTTATTTCCACTACCGAAAGAATTGAATATGCTGGTTAACTGAGAATCTGGACAACAGGGAAAGCGTTTCTACGTCTAAAGACCAAGCTGTAGGAGATTGTGAATTTGTCGTAGTTTTTCGTCGAAAATCCGGAAGAATTAAAAACCAGCTATTGTTTTTGTCCAGTCGTTTTGACTCGTATGAAGCAGACGTTCCTCCACTGATGTCTCTGAAAGCGTCTGTACAAAATACTTACGCTACAGTCTCCGTATCCAAGATTCCAAACGAATTAAATGATTCCTCAAACATAAACCAGCAATCCATAAAATTAATGGATATGAGTCTGTTAAGTCGGTAAAACCGTTGAACGATAAATGGCTTGTGATTATTAAAAAAAAACTGCTCCTAAGGGTTTTTGTGAATCTCTTAAAACTGTTTTCGATGGTTCTTCGGCGAAAGTTTTGACAAGGAGGCTGTTTGGACTCGTTCGAAAATTTTCAAAAGACGCTGATCTGTCATTTATTGCTAATTATACTGGTATCCTGTCTGCAAATCGTATCGTTACATCAATAAAGTTACAGTTTAAGGTATAGTTAAATTTACAGTTACAGATATACAGTTACAAAGGGTACAGATAAAACAAAGGTAAAGTTACAGTTACAGCTCAATAAAGTTACACTTTGCTGATTCTCTTGCAAAAGGCCGAACACAATGGAAGACGGACTCAAAATAGGCTACGAAATCCTTCGTGGAAGTGACTTTCAAGTTTACCTCGCTACTGTTTCAATTGACGGTCTCCTTACAATACTAAGACTAACTGTCCTGAACCTGTACGTAAAGTGGGTTCGTTGTCTCACGTTTGTAGTGAGACAGAGCCTTGTACCCAAACCAATAAGTGCGCCAACTGCAGTGGATCTCATGTTTCTTAAAGTCTCATCTGTCCTCTCCTGGAAAGTGTTTTGTATCTAAAGGCAAAATTCAATGATGAGTGAGCAAGACATTTCTTGCTTATTACTTAACATCAGTTGGATCTAATTTTAGGATTCGATTATCCATGAAATGTATGAGACATATGATATCGTTTTTTGCTAGGAAATCTGTTAACCGACGTTAGCATTAACGTTATGAGACAAAATGATGAGATATTGTGTACTACACACCTATTCGCGTTACTTGAAGCCATCCTTCTGGATGCTTAGCTTGTTTGATTATTAAACGATTTCAGATCTTTCACTTCTGTTTTTAATTACTGATAACAGCTATTTAGCAGTTCTTTCCGTGAATTTGTATCTACCGTGTGATTATTGTACCATGGCTTTAACAAATTGCTTTTGCGCACGACAAAAGTCGTGCGCAAAACTTCAAAAGTTTCTGTTCGGTGGCACTAACGTTTTTATTGAACGTTTTTCATCACATTTATAAGTACTGCTGAATGCCTTGTCACCGCGTGTTATTACTGAAAAATCTCTGAGTAATACTTATGTTCATAAATTCAGTAATCTCTCTAATTTATAATATGTTGTTCATTCAACTCTTCTGGATTATGGACCCTGATTTAAAGAGTGCAAAAAAAAAACTAGGCTAAATTTTGACTCTTGATTTTAGTCTGTTGTGGCAGGCCTAAAAGAGGCGTCTTTTTTTTTTTTTTACAATGCAGCGAACTAAACTTAAGTATAAAATTATCTTCGTTCACTGTGGTATAACAGCCTTAACTTTCCAACTAAACGAAAACAATGGACAGAAGTCAGTATCTGTGATAAGGATGAGAGTGATTCATCTTCCCTAGTCTCCTAGTCTCCTAATCCAGTCTGCTCGAGTTAGGCCTAAGTAAAATATTGGCAGATTAAATAGGATAGTTGATTTTAAGCTGGTGGGCCGTCTAATGAAAAAAAAAAGTTTTCATTTTTATGCTTCCCTGTATTTTGAATGACTGGAAAGACAATAGCATTTAAGTTTTGGCTAAAAATGGGGAAAGACAAAACGCCAGATGAATTGAAAATCATATGTAACTCACAAAAATGAAATCATAACAATTGAGGCTATTCTGGTGATCTGTGTACAAACAGATCATTTACCCTAAGCAGACGATGAGTGTTTCTTCTTTCTCCAACAATTTTTTGTCAGCTCTTGGAGACAAACATAATAGCTAACAAGCAATTTTAACTAATAATTTTTTAAGCGGACTAAAATAGTAAAAATTCGTGAGTCAGATTAGAGTAAAAAAGCATAAATACAAAAACACTAGTCTAAATTTTGACTCTTGATTTTGATGTGTTGTGGCAGGCCTAAAAGATGT
This sequence comes from Artemia sinica, assembly GCA_027921565.1. Classification (NCBI taxonomy): domain Eukaryota; kingdom Metazoa; phylum Arthropoda; class Branchiopoda; order Anostraca; family Artemiidae; genus Artemia; species Artemia sinica. The sequence continues at coordinate 10,202,287 of CM051259.1, read as the reverse complement.
GTTGCTTTTTTTAAATAATGCAGCGAACTAAACTTAAGTATAAAATTATCTTCGTTCACTGTGGTATAACAGCCTTAACTTTCCAACTAAACGAAAACAATGGACAGAAGTCAGTATCTGTGATAAGGATGAAAGTGATTTATCTTCCCTAGTCTTCCTGAAAGTCTCCCTAGTCTCCTTCCTCCCCTGTCTTCTGTTGAAAGCGCTACAAAAGGACCAAAGTTTTCTTTGACTGATCTTGATATAATATCAGCTAACTATCTTCAGCCTGAATGTATACCATTGATATCGCATCTTCTGTTTTTCTTTTCACATGTGCCTTTGTTTTCCCATTTTACCTGTCAGTTTTTGTGTGGTATGGGAACTTTCATCCTTTAAAAAAGTTCATCTTTTAGTCCTATTACGGTATCTTGTAATCTGAGTAAAATTATTGAATAGATGATTCTTCCCCATGGTACTTCTGGTACTGGTTGTGAGGAGAGTGAGCTTGAGTTTCAGTTTAGTGTTGTGTCCAGCTATGCCCACCGTATTCTGTCTTCTATTCTTCGGGATTCATCTCGAATGAATGTGGTTTACACCTTTGTGTACTTGATATTTCTAAGGCCTTCGTTTTATTTAAATATTTTCAGCTTTTACATTCTTTATTTTCTAATGGGGTTAATATGTGAAATAAGTCCATCGTTTTCTTTCTGAAATGTTGGTTCTCGTATTCATTTCTTAAAGTTTCGGTTCTGTTTGTTCTGGTTAATGGTTCTCTTTATGATCCTTTCAAAAAGGAGCTCGACGAGGAGGAGTTGTGTCTACTAGTTTGTTTAAAGTAGGAATTTTGCGAATAACTTTAAACATATATCCAATACTTCTATGGTTTAGCTACCGTGTTATACCTAGACAATGTTGATGATCTTTTATTTATAGCCTTCATTAATAGCCTCAAAGTAGATATAAACATAGCCTTCGAAAAAAAAATAAGATACAAAAGTGAACTCGAGCGCCACCAGTGTCAGTCTTGATACCACTATTGTAGGTATCACGGCCCACGGTGTTACACGAACTCTGTGACGTGCCACGGATTCTACAATTTCCGCCCTTACCGGCATTTGTGCTATAAAACTGCCACAGCCACGACCAGTATGGCTACTACAAGTCTACTACATGTGGGGAGTAAGTGCCACAATATACAGCCCATGGTGCCACGGTCTGTGCCACCAATAGTTTATGAATGAATATTTCTTTGGCGGGGGGGGGGGGCTTTCAGTAGGTATTACGAATGACGGTAATTCCAAATACTCTCCTCCCAACTGTATCAGAGCTCGGGGAAAATAGTCAATAGCAATCGTAGAAGTTCAACTCACTTTTATTGACCAAAGTGTCAAATCCAACACTATATTGATAAACTCCGAACATCAACTCTAAACACAAATTAACTCAAGAAGTATATCCAGAAAAAATAAGGTTGCGTCTAACGCGGCCCAGTGTAGATACAGCCAATCAAAGCAGTGAAACCCCAAAATCGAATTTACAGTATCCATAAATTACGAATTAATGGCCTAGCATTTAGCTAACCCGTTTAATGACTCACACATAATTTTAATACGAAGTCAACTTATTTTCTCTTGTGAAATTAGTTCATTTCAACTGCCATTGAAAACAGGCTAGATGATATGAGAGAGTTTAAAGTGCAGATAAAAATTATCTTCTAGGTAAATCTATATCATAGGCATCGCGATAGCGCTGCCTAAGTAAAGAACAATGTTGGTACAATGTATTATTTATTTGTTATTTCTTTAGACCAGGGCACTTTGTATCGAAGGAGTTGTCGTAGAAACTTTAAAAAGAGCTCATTCGATTGGAAATTGAAATGGGTAGTGCCCTTTTTAATAGTTGAAACTCATTGGAGGTCAACTAAGCCCTTTTTAATAGTTGAAACTGATTGGAGGTCAACTAACCCCCCTATCATGCCTATCATTTCCCCAAACACATGCAATCAAAATTTTTAGATAGCCATTTTGTTCAACGTTGTTGAAAGTTCTGGAAATTAGGTCTTTGAGGATGATAACCCCCTCAGAGCCCTCAGGGCAAGGGTTGTAAGTTATAAGGTTTTATAGAAAGCATTGTCGAAGAAACTTCAAAAAGGGCTGATTTGATTAGAAATTGAAAGGGCTAGTGCCATTTTTAATAGTCGAAAGTGATTGGAGGGCAACTAACCCCCCTCTCACGCCCACTACTTCCCCGAACACATCCAATCCAAATTTTGAGATAACCATTTTGTTCAACGTAGTTGAAAGTTCTGAAAATTATGTCTTTGAGGATGACAAACCCCCATACCCCTCAGGGCAAGAGTTGTAAGTTATGCCCTGAGGGCATATAAGGTTTTTACAGAAAGCGTTGTCATAGAAACTTCAAAAAGGGCTCATTCAATTGGAAATTTAAAGGGCTGTTGCCCTTTTTAATAGTCGAAAGTGATTGGCGGGCAACTAACCCCCCTCTCACGCCCACCATTTCCCCAAACACATCCAATCAAAATTTTGAGATAGCCATTTTGATTAGCGTAGTTGAAAGTTCTGGAAATTAGGTCTTTGGGGATGACAACCCCCTACAGCCCTCAGGGCATGGGCAGTAAGTTATGCCCTGGGAGCATAACATACAACCTTGTTTTTTATAGAAAGGGTTGTCGTAGGAAGGTCAAAAAGGACTCATTCGATTGGAAATTGAAAGGGCTAGTGCTCTTTTAAATAGTAGAAAGCGTTTGGAGGGCAACTAACCCCCTATCATGCCTGCGATTTCCCCAAACACATCCAATCAAAATTTTGAGATATCTATTTTTTTCAACGTTCTTGAAAGTTCTAGAAATTAAGTCTTTGAGGATGACAACCCCCCACAGCCCTCAGGGTAAAGGTTGTAGGTTATGCCCTTGGGGCATATAAGGTTTTTATAGAAACCGTTGTCGTAAAAACTTCAAAAATGGCTCTTTTGATTGGAAATTGAAAGGACTTGTACCCTTTTTATTACTGGAAAGTGATTGGGGGGCAACTAATCCCCCTCACACACCACCATTTCCCAAAACACATCGGGGGGAATGTCATCCTCAAAGACATAATTTCCAAAACTTTCAACTACGTTGTACAAAATGGCTATCTCTAAATTTTGATTCGATGTGTTTGGGGAAATGTTGGGCGTGACAGGGGGGATAGTTACCCTCAATCACTTTCGACTATTAAAAAGGGCACTAATCCTTTCAATTTCCAATCAAATGATCTCTTTTTGAAGTCTCTATGACAACGCTTTCTATAAAAACCTTATATTCCCCCACGGAATAACCTACAACCCTTACCCTGAGGGCTGTGGGGGTCGTCATCCTCAAAGACTTAATTTCTAGAACTTTCAACTACGTTGAAAAATATGGCTGTCTCAAAATTTTGATTGGATGTATTTGGGGAAATGGCGGGCATGAGAGGGGGGATGTTGATGATTTTTGTCATCATCAATAGTGCCAATTTTAACTTTTTTAAGTTCTCCATGCTTATTTTTGCCTATAGGCAAAAGAGTTTTTTTTTGTATACATCCAATCCCCTCTCCTTCTCTCTCTCTCTCTCTCTCTCTCTCTCTCTCTCTCTCTCTCTCTCTCTCTCTCTCTCTCTCTCTCTCTCTCTCTCTCTCTCTCTCTCTCTCTTTCTCTCTCTCTTTTTCTCTTTCTCCATCTCCCTCTCTCTCTTTTGTCCACAACTGTTTTACATCATTGTTTTAGTGGGATAGAAGTAAATCATTATTATTAATATGCCAGTGGAATCACAGTGGATATTTGACCTGTGTCCAAGGTCGTCTTCAGCACAACACCCGAAAATATATAATATTTATATATTATATATATAAATGTATAAATTAATATATATATATATATATATATATATATATATATATATATATATATATATATATATATATATATATACATATATATATATATGTATATATATATATATATATATATATATATATATATATATATATATATTATATATATATATATATATATATATATATATATATATATATATATATATATATATGTATACATATATATATATATATATATATATATATATATATATATATATATATATATATATATATATATATATATATATATATATATATATATATATATATATATATATATATTATATATATCTCTTCCGAGATTGCATCTGGGTCAAACAAAGCGAAACGATAGATGGCGCTGGTGATTTTCTCTTTGGCAGTAGCACCATATCTCATTCGTGAATCCCTTCCATACTGTTGGGACAGGAGTTCAATTTCGCTTCAGCTGCTTAATTTTGTATTGCTCAGTGAAAAATTGCTTTATTGGGCAGAAGTTTGGTTTGCTTTGATTTAGATCAGAGTTAAAATTAGTTTTTCCATCCAGGAATATTGCGTTCAAAATTCATGTACTGAGGAAAATGTTCCTTATTATTTTTTATAGAAGTGTTCAAAGGAGTCTTTGTCTTAGGGAGACCAAAGTATTTATTTTTCAGTCAAACATACCAATTTGATTTCCTATAGCGACGTCGTTTGGTGGTTTCCTCGCTTGACAGAATTTACTGTCCGCTGTTAGCACTGTGTTGTAAGCTTTTTAAAAATATATCCTAGTGTTAGTAAGTACTGGTTGGAGAATTTGAGAGTTCAAAAAGGGGTTAATGTACAATTTATGTGTTTTGACTTTTCAAACTTGACTTTTCGATTTCCTTGACTTTTTTTTTACAAAAATGGGGAGGTAACTTGTTCAAAGAGCATGAGAAATTTGGTTTTTGGTTCTTGGTAGTATATGGTGACTTGAAGTGTGTCCAGTTCGGCTGCTATTTAATAAAAAAAAAGAGTAGGTGACGTCTAAAGTTAAAATTAGATGTATTTTGAATTTAAAATTTATCGTCACTGAGAGGAGAGGAGGTGGTTTTTATTATTTAAAAAAAAAAAAAAAAAGAGCATGGGAAATTTATAAGAATTGGATCTTTGGTTATTTGATCTGGAAAGATGTAAAACACTAGCGTCACTGACTGTTTAGCGTCTGGCGACTAAATTAAAAAAGTAGGAAATTTCACTCAAAAACTGGATTGTATATTTGGCATTATAGGACTAAAGCTGAAACTTTTCTGTATGTGATATTTAATGAGCTTTTTTTGGTTTCAAAGTTATTTTAAGTTATAATCTAGTCTGCTTAAATTAGACCTTAGTAAAATCTTGGCAGATCACGTAGGCTAGTTGATTCTAAGCTGTTGGGCCTTCTAATGAGAAAAACATTTCCATCTTTACGCTTCCCCATATTTTTCAATGCATGGAAAGACAATAAGTATCAGTAAAGGTTAGGCTAAAAATTGGGAGAGGGTGGGAATTGCGCAAACGCCAAATGATGTTGATGATTTTTGTCTTCATCAATAGTGCCAATTTCTACTTTTTTAAGTTCTCCATGCTTATTTTTGCCCATAGGTAAAAGAGGTTTTTTGTATATGGGGGGAGACGAATGGAAAAGCAAAACTTGAAAATCCTATGCAACTCACAAAAATCAAACCATAACAATTGAGGCTATTCTGGGAATCTGTGTACAATTAGATCAGTTACCCGAAACAGACTAGGAGGGATTCTTCTTTTTCAACAATTTTTTATCAGCTGTTGGAGACGAACGTAATTGCTAACAAGTATTTTTAAGTTATAATTTTTTTGAAGCGGACTAAAAGAATAAAAATTCGTGAGTCAGGTTAGAGTAAAAAAGCGTAAAAACTAATTCTTCCACTGCTGCACTATCAGTTTTTTAACATTGCGCCTCAAATCTAGAACAACGTTTCAATTTGTTGGAAAATTTTCAAACAATGTTAGCTTGTATTTTTTTTTTTTAGCTCGGTGAAGCGCAATTGTTAGGTAACAGTTTTAGTAAGACCTAGGAAAAGTCTTTGAGGTAGTAGTTCGAGCCCTGGCGTCGCTGATTATTTTCTTTGGAACGGATTTCAGCGATGTGACTCTGTAAGCTCAGCCAGAGTTGAACAGCTCCAAATAGAAATGGCAAGTGCTCCCAACTACATAAATTCACTTCCTTCTCGACAGCATCCTATTATTGTGTCACACATTGTCTAATTGACAAAACAGACACGGAGGTGTACAGCTTGGTCCAATTATATTAAGGTTGACACGCCGAGGACGGAATACTTGAAGAACGGTGCTATTTGATTGTGCTCATCGATTTGGAATGATCTGTCTGGGTTGTTATCCCTTAAAGTTTCTCTGTTGGCTCCTTCAGAGAAGATTCATTAGGCATCTAAAAAATCGTGATGGAGCGAGTTTAGGAATAAAAAAAAACGCCTTGCACTCCCGGCCGAAGGCAGAAAACACGTGGATCGTTGTCTGAAATTTTTGCGGTCGAAAACTGTTAGAAGAATAGAAAATAAATTCAGCAACATTTCATTCTAAATTAGAAGAAAAGAAAATTGTACCACCTTTATTAAACATTCAACGCAATATTAAAGAATTCCAGACAGTTAATGAACCCTCCAAGTCAATAAACCAGAAATTTGCTGTAACCTGGAAGTTATTATTTTAATCAGTATAAATATAGTTTGTTTTAATGTTAATACTTTAGTTTCTCTACTAATGATGATGACTAATGAGCTTTTATATATATTTGTTTCAAAGGCTAATTAAAGGACCTATCCTTATTTGGAACTCTTATTTGTATTGTCAAAAGTGTTTGAGTGTATTGCCATTGATATATTTCTTTTTTGCTTAGTTTTAAATTTGAATCTATTTTTAAAGGAAGAAATCCCCGCCGACAAACGTCCGTCTAGTATTTCAACTCTACCAGGTTTTCAGTTCAATAAACCAGTTCATAAAATAGAATACTTGCCAGGAGACTCTATGCCAGTGAAACTGAGTCTAGACGACGGAACTTCACAGAGTTTTGATTCTGTTGTTTTTACTGGATCATTGGGTGTGCTAAAAGCCAACGGAAAGAATATATTTTCGCCTGCGCTGCCAATTAAGAAACAAAATGCAATTGAGGTAATTGTTAAATTATGTGTAAGTCAGCTAAAAAAGTAGAAAGTGTTTACAGTTCTTATCTGAAAACATTTAAAGCCTTTTTCAGTGTTGCTTATGGTACATTATTAGTTTTTTTTTTTTTTTTTTTTTTTTTTGAAGCAATATATAGCGAATAAATACTCTACACTGTTTCTTTTTTTCATTTGGATTGTCACGTTATTAATTGTATTAATTTTATTGTAAATTAAAATTATAATCAGATTAATTGTAAAATAAAAATCGTGTTTATTATGTAAAATGGATTTATGTCACACTGGTCTCTTACCTTTGAGGTTTTAGCTTTTATTTTTCCTATATTTAAGTCTTCTGTTGATTGAGCTCAGCAGCGTAAGTTTCAATATTTAACATTAACAAATTTGTATGGTCCACATTCGTGTTCTCAAAGCAAAATTCATTTTTTCACTTTCCAATTCGTGTTTTTTTTTTTTTCATTATATCTGTCTATTCATTGTTTTGTCCCTTTATTATAGTTGTATTTGTTAGTATATAATGGCTTGTCCTGTTTTTTTTTTTTCCTTTTTTTTAACCTCACTTTAGGAATGGAGTGTCCTCATCTGATAGAATAGATTCATTGAGTTGCTGCTCAAAAGTCGGTTTCGAATCTTCGTTTGTAAGGTCAAATTTTATCTGGGTAAGGTTAAACTTGCCCCTTAACGTTCGACACTTGGAGACGGCAGTGGTAAGTTTATTAAAATACGTAAGAGAAGTATGGACTTCTCTGCGGAGAAAGAAAGAGGAAAAAATATGCAAGGTGTTTTGAAGAAAATCTATTTTGGAATAATTTTAGACTAGGCTAATTAAAATGAATCGGTAAGCTGTGCTATAGACGAAGTCGCTTCTGCTCAAGAAGTCTCTTAAGAAAGGGCTCGTGTATTTTCTACATATCTTCGGAATGCAAAAAGGACCTTATATCTAAAATAATTTAGTTTATTAGTCCTTAATGGGATAAGAGAATGGCGGGTGACCCATAAGGCTAGGTGGAGATGTTTTAAATGATTTAGAATTTTGGGTTTTACTTGGGGGGTGACTAACGCATAAGGTTCACTCAGGAAAGAAAAAAAAGAATTTTAATAATGACAAATCTGAAACGTTGTTCATTGTTCACACCGTCCATAGCAACGTTTCAGACTATTCATTGCCTAAGCTCAGCCTAACATAGCGCCTGAAACGGTGCTATGAACGGTGTGAATAATGACAAAAAAGCCTTAAAATGCTTCCTAACGGATTAAGTTAAATAAACAATAGAAATAAAACATTAAACAATGAAGAAGTTAGGAAGCATTTTAAGGCTTTTTTGTCATTGTTCACACCGTTCATAGCAACGTTTCAGACTATTCATTGACTAAGCTCAGCCTAACATAGCGCCGGAAATGGTGCTATGAACGGTGTGAACAATAACAAAAAAGCCTTAAAATGCTTCCTAACGGATTAAGTTAAATAAACAATAGAAATAAAACATTAAACAATGAAGAAGTTAGGAAGCATTTTAAGGCTTTTTTGTCATTGTTCACACCGTTCATAGCAACGTTTCAGACTATTCATTGCCTAAGCTCAGCCTAACATAGCGCCTGAAACGGTGCTATGAACGGTGTGAATAATGACAAAAAAGCCTTAAAATGCTTCCTAACGGATTAAGTTAAATAAACAATAGAAATAAAACATTAAACAATGAAGAAGTTAGGAAGCATTTTAAGGCTTTTTTGTCATTGTTCACACCGTTCATAGCAACGTTTCAGACTATTCATTGCCTAAGCTCAGCCTAACATAGCGCCTGAAACGGTGCTATGAACGGTGTGAATAATGACAAAAAAGCCTTAAAATGCTTCCTAACGGATTAAGTTAAATAAACAATAGAAATAAAACATTAAACAATGAAGAAGTTAGGAAACATTTTAAGGCTTTTTTGTCATTGTTCACACCGTTCATAGCAACGTTTCAGACTATTCATTGCCTAAGCTCAGCCTAACATAGCGCCTGAAACGGTGCTATGAACGGTGTGAATAATGACAAAAAAGCCTTAAAATGCTTCCTAACGGATTAAGTTAAATAAACAATAGAAATAAAACATTAAACAATGAAGAAGTTAGGAAGCATTTTAAGGCTTTTTTGTCATTGTTCACACCGTTCATAGCAACGTTTCAGACTATTCATTGCCTAAGCTCAGCCTAACATAGCGCCGGAAACGGTGCTATGAACGGTGTGAACAATAACAAAAAAGCCTTAAAATGCTTCCTAACGGATTAAGTTAAATAATCAATAGAAATAAAACATTAAACAATGAAGAAGTTAGGAAGCATTTTAAGGCTTTTTTGTCATTGTTCACACCGTTCATAGCAACGTTTCAGACTATTCATTGCCTAAGCTCAGCCTTACATAGCGCCTGAAACGGTGCTATGAACGGTGTGAATAATGACAAAAAAGCCTTAAAATGCTTCCTAACGGATTAAGTTAAATAAACAATAGAAATAAAACATTAAACAATGAAGAAGTTAGGAAGCATTTTAAGGCTTTTTTGTCATTGTTCACACCGTTCATAGCAACGTTTCAGACTATTCATTGCCTAAGCTCAGCCTAACATAGCGCCTGAAACGGTGCTATGAACGGTGTGAATAATGACAAAAAAGCCTTAAAATGCTTCCTAACGGATTAAGTTAAATAAACAATAGAAATAAAACATTAAACAATGAAGAAGTTAGGAAGCATTTTAAGGCTTTTTTGTCATTGTTCACACCGTTCATAGCAACGTTTCAGACTATTCATTGCCTAAGCTCAGCCTAACATAGCGCCTGAAACGGTGCTATGAACGGTGTGAATAATGACAAAAAAGCCTTAAAATGCTTCCTAACGGATTAAGTTAAATAAACAATAGAAATAAAACATTAAACAATGAAGAAGTTAGGAAGCATTTTAAGGCTTTTTTGTCATTGTTCACACCGTTCATAGCAACGTTTCAGACTATTCATTGCCTAAGCTCAGCCTAACATAGCGCCTGAAACGGTGCTATGAACGGTGTGAATAATGACAAAAAAGCCTCAAAATGCTTCCTAACGGATTAAGTTAAGTAAACAATAGAAATAAAACATTAAACAATGAAGAAGTTAGGAAACATTTTAAGGCTTTTTTGTCATTGTTCACACCGTTCATAGCAACGTTTCAGACTATTCATTGCCTAAGCTCAGCCTAACATAGCGCCTGAAACGGTGCTATGAACGGTGTGAATAATGACAAAAAAGCCTTAAAATGCTTCCTAACGGATTAAGTTAAATAAACAATAGAAATAAAACATTAAACAATGAAGAAGTTAGGAAGCATTTTAAGGCTTTTTTGTCATTGTTCACACCGTTCATAGCAACGTTTCAGACTATTCATTGCTTAAGCTCAGCCTAACATAGCGCCGGAAACGGTGCTATGAACGGTGTGAACAATAACAAAAAAGCCTTAAAATGCTTCCTAACGGATTAAGTTAAATAAACAATAGAAATAAAACATTAAACAATGAAGAAGTTAGGAAGCATTTTAAGGCTTTTTTGTCATTGTTCACACCGTTCATAGCAACGTTTCAGACTATTCATTGCCTAAGCTCAGCCTAACATAGCGCCTGAAACGGTGCTATGAACGGTGTGAATAATGACAAAAAAAGCCTTAAAATGCTTCCTAACGGATTAAGTTAAATAAACAATAGAAATAAAACATTAAACAATGAAGAAGTTAGGAAGCATTTTAAGGCTTTTTTGTCATTGTTCACACCGTTCATAGCAACGTTTCAGACTATTCATTGCCTAAGCTCAGCCTAACATAGCGCCTGAAACGGTGCTATGAACGGTGTGAATAATGACAAAAAAGCCTTAAAATGCTTCCTAACGGATTAAGTTAAATAAACAATAGAAATAAAACATTAAACAATGAAGAAGTTAGGAAGCATTTTAAGGCTTTTTTGTCATTGTTCACACCGTTCATAGCAACGTTTCAGACTATTCATTGCCTAAGCTCAGCCTAACATAGCGCCTGAAACGGTGCTATGAACGGTGTGAATAATGACAAAAAAGCCTTAAAATGCTTCCTAACGGATTAAGTTAAATAAACAATAGAAATAAAACATTAAACAATGAAGAAGTTAGGAAGCATTTTAAGGCTTTTTTGTCATTGTTCACACCGTTCATAGCAACGTTTCAGACTATTCATTGCCTAAGCTCAGCCTAACATAGCGCCTGAAACGGTGCTATGAACGGTGTGAACAATAACAAAAAAGCCTTAAAATGCTTCCTAACGGATTAAGTTAAATAAACAATAGAAATAAAACATTAAACAATGAAGAAGTTAGGAAGCATTTTAAGGCTTTTTTGTCATTGTTCACACCGTTCATAGCAACGTTTCAGACTATTCATTGCCTAAGCTCAGCCTAACATAGCGCCTGAAACGGTGCTATGAACGGTGTGAATAACGACAAAAAAGCCTTAAAATGCTTCCTAACGGATTAAGTTAAATAAACAATAGAAATAAAACATTAAACAATGAAGAAGTTAGGAAGCATTTTAAGGCTTTTTTGTCATTGTTCACACCGTTCATAGCAACGTTTCAGACTATTCATTGCCTAAGCTCAGCCTAACATAGCGCCTGAAACGGTGCTATGAACGGTGTGAATAATGACAAAAAAGCCTTAAAATGCTTCCTAACGGATTAAGTTAAATAAACAATAGAAATAAAACATTAAACAATGAAGAAGTTAGGAAGCATTTTAAGGCTTTTTTGTCATTGTTCACACCGTTCATAGCAACGTTTCAGACTATTCATTGCCTAAGCTCAGCCTAACATAGCGCCTGAAACGGTGCTATGAACGGTGTGAATAATGACAAAAAAGCCTTAAAATGCTTCCTAACGGATTAAGTTAAATAAACAATAGAAATAAAACATTAAACAATGAAGAAGTTAGGAAGCATTTTAAGGCTTTTTTGTCATTGTTCACACCGTTCATAGCAACGTTTCAGACTATTCATTGCCTAAGCTCAGCCTAACATAGCGCATGAAACGGTGCTATGAACGGTGTGAATAATGACAAAAAAGCCTTAAAATGCTTCCTAACGGATTAAGTTAAATAAACAATAGAAATAAAACATTAAACAATGAAGAAGTTAGGAAGCATTTTAAGGCTTTTTTGTCATTGTTCACACCGTTCATAGCAACGTTTCAGACTATTCATTGCCTAAGCTCAGCCTAACATAGCGCCTGAAACGGTGCTATGAACGGTGTGAATAATGACAAAAAAAGCCTTAAAATGCTTCCTAACGGATTAAGTTAAATAAACAATAGAAATAAAACATTAAACAATGAAGAAGTTAGGAAGCATTTTAAGGCTTTTTTGTCATTGTTCACACCGTTCATAGCAACGTTTCAGACTATTCATTGCCTAAGCTCAGCCTAACATAGCGCCGGAAACGGTGCTATGAACGGTGTGAACAATAACAAAAAAGCCTTAAAATGCTTCCTAACGGATTAAGTTAAATAAACAATAGAAATAAAACATTAAACAATGAAGAAGTTAGGAAGCATTTTAAGGCTTTTTTGTCATTGTTCACACAGTTCATAGCAACGTTTCAGACTATTCATTGCCTAAGCTCAGCCTAACATAGCGCCTGAAACGGTGCTATGAACGGTGTGAATAATGACAAAAAAAGCCTTAAAATGCTTCCTAACGGATTAAGTTAAATAAACAATAGAAATAAAACATTAAACAATGAAGAAGTTAGGAAGCATTTTAAGGCTTTTTTGTCATTGTTCACACCGTTCATAGCAACGTTTCAGACTATTCATTGCCTAAGCTCAGCCTACATAGCGCCTGAAACGGTGCTATGAACGGTGTGAATAATGACAAAAAAGCCTTAAAATGCTTCCTAACGGATTAAGTTAAATAAACAATAGAAATAAAACATTAAACAATGAAGAAGTTAGGAAGCATTTTAAGGCTTTTTTGTTATTGTTCACACCGTTCATAGCAACGTTTCAGACTATTCATTGCCTAAGCTCAGCCTAACATAGCGCCTGAAACGGTGCTATGAACGGTGTGAATAATGACAAAAAAGCCTTAAAATGCTTCCTAACGGATTAAGTTAAATAAACAATAGAAATAAAACATTAAACAATGAAGAAGTTAGGAAGCATTTAAGGCTTTTTTGTCATTGTTCACACCGTTCATAGCAACGTTTCAGACTATTCATTGCCTAAGCTCAGCCTAACATAGCGCCGGAAACGGTGCTATGAACGGTGTGAACAATAACAAAAAAGCCTTAAAATGCTTCCTAACGGATTAAGTTAAATAATCAATAGAAATAAAACATTAAACAATGAAGAAGTTAGGAAGCATTTTAAGGCTTTTTTGTCATTGTTCACACCGTTCATAGCAACGTTTCAGACTATTCATTGCCTAAGCTCAGCCTTACATAGCGCCTGAAACGGTGCTATGAACGGTGTGAATAATGACAAAAAAGCCTTAAAATGCTTCCTAACGGATTAAGTTAAATAAACAATAGAAATAAAACATTAAACAATGAAGAAGTTAGGAAGCATTTTAAGGCTTTTTTGTCATTGTTCACACCGTTCATAGCAACGTTTCAGACTATTCATTGCCTAAGCTCAGCCTAACATAGCGCCTGAAACGGTGCTATGAACGGTGTGAATAATGACAAAAAAGCCTTAAAATGCTTCCTAACGGATTAAGTTAAATAAACAATAGAAATAAAACATTAAACAATGAAGAAGTTAGGAAGCATTTTAAGGCTTTTTTGTCATTGTTCACACCGTTCATAGCAACGTTTCAGACTATTCATTGCCTAAGCTCAGCCTAACATAGCGCCTGAAACGGTGCTATGAACGGTGTGAATAATGACAAAAAAGCCTTAAAATGCTTCCTAACGGATTAAGTTAAATAAACAATAGAAATAAAACATTAAACAATGAAGAAGTTAGGAAGCATTTTAAGGCTTTTTTGTCATTGTTCACACCGTTCATAGCAACGTTTCAGACTATTCATTGCCTAAGCTCAGCCTAACATAGCGCCGGAAACGGTGCTATGAACGGTGTGAACAATAACAAAAAAGCCTTAAAATGCTTCCTAACGGATTAAGTTAAATAAACAATAGAAATAAAACATTAAACAATGAAGAAGTTAGGAAGCATTTTAAGGCTTTTTGTCATTGTTCACACAGTTCATAGCAACGTTTCAGACTATTCATTGCCTAAGCTCAGCCTAACATAGCGCCGGAAACGGTGCTATGAACGGTTCGAACAATAACAAAAAAGCCTTAAAATGCTTCCTAACGGATTAAGTTAAATAAACAATAGAAATAAAACATTAAACAATGAAGAAGTTAGGAAGCATTTTAAGGCTTTTTTGTCATTGTTCACACCGTTCATAGCAACGTTTCAGACTATTCATTGCCTAAGCTCAGCCTAACATAGCGCCTGAAACGGTGCTATGAACGGTGTGAATAATGACAAAAAAGCCTTAAAATGCTTCCTAACGGATTAAGTTAAATAAACAATAGAAATAAAACATTAAACAATGAAGAAGTTAGGAAGCATTTTAAGGCTTTTTTGTCATTGTTCACACCGTTCATAGCAACGTTTCAGACTATTCATTGCCTAAGCTCAGCCTAACATAGCGCCTGAAACGGTGCTATGAACGGTGTGAATAATGACAAAAAAAGCCTTAAAATGCTTCCTAACGGATTAAGTTAAACAAACAATAGAAATAAAACATTAAACAATGAAGAAGTTAGGAAACATTTTAAGGCTTTTTTGTCATTGTTCACACCGTTCATAGCAACGTTTCAGACTATTCATTGCCTAAGCTCAGCCTAACATAGCGCCTGAAACGGTGCTATGAACGGTGTGAATAATGACAAAAAAGCCTTAAAATGCTTCCTAACCGATTAAGTTAAATAAACAATAGAAATAAAACATTAAACAATGAAGAAGTTAGGAAGCATTTTAAGGCTTTTTTGTCATTGTTCACACCGTTCATAGCAACGTTTCAGACTATTCATTGCTTAAGCTCAGCCTAACATAGCGCCGGAAACGGTGTTATGAACGGTGTGAACAATTGTTAGGAAGCATTTTAAGGCTTTTTTGTCATTGTTCACACAGTTCATAGCAACGTTTCAGACTATTCATTGCCTAAGCTCAGACTAACATAGCGCCTGAAACGGTACTATGAACGGTGTGAATAATGACAAAAAAATGCTTCCTAACAGATTAAGTTAAATAAACAATAGAAATAAAACATTAAACAATGAAGAAGTTAGGAAGCATTTTAAGGCTTTTTTGTCATTGTTCACACCGTTCATAGCAACGTTTCAGACTATTCATTGCCTAAGCTCAGCCTAACATAGCGCCTGAAACGGTGCTATGAACGGTGTGAATAATGACAAAAAAGCCTTAAAATGCTTCCTAACGGATTAAGTTAAATAAACAATAGAAATAAAACATTAAACAATGAAGAAGTTAGGAAGCATTTTAAGGCTTTTTTGTCATTGTTCACACCGTTCATAGCAACGTTTCAGACTATTCATTGCCTAAGCTCAGCCTAACATAGCGCCTGAAACGGTGCTATGAACGGTGTGAATAATGACAAAAAAGCCTTAAAATGCTTCCTAACGGATTAAGTTAAATAAACAATAGAAATAAAACATTAAACAATGAAGAAGTTAGGAAGCATTTTAAGGCTTTTTTGTTATTGTTCACACCGTTCATAGCAACGTTTCAGACTATTCATTGCCTAAGCTCAGCCTAACATAGCGCCTGAAACGGTGCTATGAACGGTGTGAATAATGACAAAAAAGCCTTAAAATGCTTCCTAACGGATTAAGTTAAATAAACAATAGAAATAAAACATTAAATAATGAAGAAGTTAGGAAGCATTTTAAGGCTTTTTTGTTATTGTTCACACCGTTCATAGCAACGTTTCAGACTATTCATTGCCTAAGCTCAGCCTAACATAGCGCCTGAAACGGTGCTATGAACGGTGTGAATAATGACAAAAAAGCCTTAAATGCTTCCTAACGGATTAAGTTAAATAAACAATAGAAATAAAACATTAAACAATGAAGAAGTTAGGAAGCATTTTAAGGCTTTTTTGTCATTGTTCACACCGTTCATAGCAACGTTTCAGACTATTCATTGCCTAAGCTCAGCCTAACATAGCGCCGGAAACGGTGCTATGAACGGTGTGAACAATAACAAAAAAGCCTTAAAATGCTTCCTAACGGATTAAGTTAAATAAACAATAGAAATAAAACATTAAACAATGAAGAAGTTAGGAAGCATTTTAAGGCTTTTTTGTCATTGTTCACACCGTTCATAGCAACGTTTCAGACTATTCATTGCCTAAGCTCAGCCTAACATAGCGCCTGAAACGGTGCTATGAACGGTGTGAATAATGACAAAAAAGCCTTAAAATGCTTCCTAACGGATTAAGTTAAATAAACAATAGAAATAAAACATTAAACAATGAAGAAGTTAGGAAGCATTTTAAGGCTTTTCTGTCATTGTTCACACCGTTCATAGCAACGTTTCAGACTATTCATTGCCTAAGCTCAGCCTAACATAGCGCCTGAAACGGTGCTATGAACGGTGTGAATAATGACAAAAAAGCCTTAAAATGCTTCCTAACGGATTAAGTTAAATAAACAATAGAAATAAAACATTAAACAATGAAGAAGTTAGGAAACATTTTAAGGCTTTTTGTCATTGTTCACACCGTTCATAGCAACGTTTCAGACTATTCATTGCCTAAGCTCAGCCTAACATAGCGCCTGAAACAGTGCTATGAACGGTGTGAATAATGACAAAAAAGCCTTAAAATGCTTCCTAACGGATTAAGTTAAATAAACAATAGAAATTATACATTAAAGTATGAAGAAGTTAGGAAGCATTTTAAGGCTTTTTTGTCACTGTTCACACCGTTCATAGCAACGTTCAGACAATTCTTTGCCTAAGCTCAGCCTAACATAGCGCCTGAAACGGTGCTATGAACGGTGTGAATAATGACAAAAAAAGCCTTAAAATTCTTCCTAACCGATTAAGTTAAATAAACAATAGAAATAAAACATTAAACAATGAAGAAGTTAGGAAGCATTTTAAGGCTTTTTTGTCATTGTTCACACCGTTCATAGCAACGTTTCAGACTATTCATTGCCTAAGCTCAGCCTAACATAGCGCCGGAAACGGTGCTATGAACGGTGTGAACAATAACAAAAAAGCCTTAAAATGCTTCCTAACGGATTAAGTTGAATAAACAATAGAAATAATACATTAAACAACGAAGAAGTTAGGAAGCATTTTAAGGCTTTTTTGTCATTGTTCACACCGTTCATAGCAACGTTTCAGACTATTCATTGCCTAAGCTCAGCCTAACATAGCGCCTGAAACGGTGCTATGAACGGTGTGAATAATGACAAAAAAGCCTTAAAATGCTTCCTAACGGATTAAGTTAAACAAACAATAGAAATAAAACATTAAACAATGAAGAAGTTAGGAAACATTTTAAGGCTTTTTTGTCATTGTTCACACCGTTCATAGCAACGTTTCAGACTATTCATTGCCTAAGCTCAGCCTAACATAGCGCCTGAAACGGTGCTATGAACGGTGTGAATAATGACAAAAAAGCCTTAAAATGCTTCCTAACGGATTAAGTTAAATAAACAATAGAAATAAAACATTAAACAATGAAGAAGTTAGGAAGCATTTTAAGGCTTTTTTGTCATTGTTCACACCGTTCATAGCAACGTTTCAGACTATTCATTGCCTAAGCTCAGCCTAACATAGCGCCTGAAACGGTGCTATGAACGGTGTGAATAATGACAAAAAAGCCTTAAAATGCTTCCTAACGGATTAAGTTAAATAAACAATAGAAATAAAACATTAAACAATGAAGAAGTTAGGAAGCATTTTAAGGCTTTTTTGTCATTTTTCACACCGTTCATAGCAACGTTTCAGACTATTCATTGCCTAAGCTCAGCCTAACATAGCGCCGGAAACGGTGCTATGAACGGTGTGAACAATAACAAAAAAGCCTTAAAATGCTTCCTAACGGATTAAGTTAAATAAACAATAGAAATAAAACATTAAACAATGAAGAAGTTAGGAAGCATTTTAAGGCTTTTTTGTCATTGTTCACACCGTTCATAGCAACGTTTCAGACTATTCATTGCCTAAGCTCAGCCTAACATAGCGCCTGAAACAGTGCTATGAACGGTGTGAATAATGACAAAAAAGCCTTAAAATGCTTCCTAACGGATTAAGTTAAATAAACAATAGAAATTATACATTAAAGTATGAAGAAGTTAGGAAGCATTTTAAGGCTTTTTTGTCACTGTTCACACCGTTCATAGCAACGTTCAGACTATTCATTGCCTAAGCTCAGCCTAACATAGCGCCTGAAACGGTGCTATGAACGGTGTGAATAATGACAAAAAAAGCCTTAAAATGCTTCCTAACGGATTAAGTTAAATAAACAATAGAAATAAAACATTAAACAATGAAGAAGTTAGGAAGCATTTTAAGGCTTTTTTGTCATTGTTCACACAGTTCATAGCAACGTTTCAGACTATTCATAGCCTAAGCTCAGCCTAACATAGCGCCTGAAACGGTGCTATGAACGGTGTGAATAATGACAAAAAAGCCTTAAAATGCTTCCTAACGGATTAAGTTAAATAAACAATAGAAATAAAACATTAAACAATGAAGAAGTTAGGAAGCATTTTAAGGCTTTTTTGTCATTGTTCACACCGTTCATAGCAACGTTTCAGACTATTCATTGCCTAAGCTCAGCCTAACATAGCGCCTGAAACGGTGTGAATAATGACAAAAAAATGCTTCCTAACGGATTAAGTTAAATAAACAATAGAAATAAAACATTAAACAATGAAGAAGTTAGGAAGCATTTTAAGGCTTTTTTGTCATTGTTCACACCGTTCATAGCAACGTTTCAGACTATTCATTGCCTAAGCTCAGCCTAACATAGCGCCTGAAACGGTGCTATGAACGGTGTGAATAATGACAAAAAAAGCCTTAAAATGCTTCCTAACGGATTAAGTTAAATAAACAATAGAAATAAAACATTAAACAATGAAGAAGTTAGGAAGCATTTTAAGGCTTTTTTGTCATTGTTCACACCGTTCATAGCAACGTTTCAGACTATTCATTGCCTAAGCTCAGCCTAACATAGCGCCTGAAACGGTGCTATGAACGGTGTGAATAATGACAAAAAAGCCTTAAAATGCTTCCTAACGGATTAAGTTAAATAAACAATAGAAATAAAACATTAAACAATGAAGAAGTTAGGAAGCATTTTAAGGCTTTTTTGTCATTGTTCACACCGTTCATAGCAACGTTTCAGACTATTCATTGCCTAAGCTCAGCCTAACATAGCGCCTGAAACGGTGCTATGAACGGTGTGAATAATGACAAAAAGCCTTAAAATGCTTCCTAACGGATTAAGTTAAATAAACAATAGAAATAAAACATTAAACAATGAAGAAGTTAGGAAGCATTTTAAGGCTTTTTTGTCATTGTTCACACCGTTCATAGCAACGTTTCAGACTATTCATTGCCTAAGCTCAGCCTAACATAGCGCCTGAAACGGTGCTATGAACGGTGTGAATAATGACAAAAAAGCCTTAAAATGCTTCCTAACGGATTAAGTTAAATAAACAATAGAAATAAAACATTAAACAATGAAGAAGTTAGGAAGCATTTTAAGGCTTTTTTGTCATTGTTCACACCGTTCATAGCAACGTTTCAGACTATTCATTGCCTAAGCTCAGCCTAACATAGCGCCTGAAACGGTGCTATGAACGGTGTGAATAATGACAAAAAAGCTTTAAAATGCTTCCTAACGGATTAAGTTAAATAAACAATAGAAATAAAACATTAAACAATGAAGAAGTTAGGAAGCATTTTAAGGCTTTTTTGTCATTCTTCACACCGTTCATAGCAACGTTTCAGACTATTCATTGCTTAACCTCAGCCTAACATAGCGCCGGAAACGGTGCTATGAACGGTGTGAACAATAACAAAAAAGCCATAAAATGCTTCCTAACGGATTAAGTTAAATAAACAATAGAAATAAAACATTAAACAATGAAGAAGTTAGGAAGCATTTTAAGGCTTTTTTGTCATTGTTCACACCGTTCATAGCAACGTTTCAGACTATTCATTGCCTAAGCTCAGCCTAACATAGCGCCTGAAACGGTGCTATGAACGGTGTGAATAATGACAAAAAAGCCTGAAAATGCTTCCTAACGGATTAAGTTAAATAAACAATAGAAATAAAACATTAAACAATGAAGAAGTTAGGAAGCATTTTAAGGCTTTTTTGTCATTGTTCACACCGTTCATAGCAACGTTTCAGACTATTCATTGCCTAAGCTCAGCCTAACATAGCGCCTGAAACGGTGCTATGAACGGTGTGAATAATGACAAAAAAGCCTTAAAATGCTTCCTAACGGATTAAGTTAAATAAACAATAGAAATAAAACATTAAACAATGAAGAAGTTAGGAAGCATTTTAAGGCTTTTTTGTCATTGTTCACACCGTTCATAGCAACGTTTCAGACTATTCATTGCCTAAGCTCAGCCTAACATAGCGCCTGAAACGGTGCTATGAACGGTGTGAATAATGACAAAAAAGCCTTAAAATGCTTCCTAACGGATTAAGTTAAATAAACAATAGAAATAAAACATTAAACAATGAAGAAGTTAGGAAGCATTTTAAGGCTTTTTTGTCATTGTTCACACCGTTCATAGCAACGTTTCAGACTATTCATTGCCTAAGCTCAGCCTAACATAGCGCCTGAAACGGTGCTATGAACGGTGTGAATAATGACAAAAAAGCCTTAAAATGCTTCCTAACGGATTAAGTTAAATAAACAATAGAAATAAAACATTAAACAATGAAGAAGTTAGGAAGCATTTTAAGGCTTTTTTGTCATTGTTCACACCGTTCATAGCAACGTTTCAGACTATTCATTGCCTAAGCTCAGCCTAACATAGCGCCTGAAACGGTGCTATGAACGGTGTGAATAATGACAAAAAAGCCTTAAAATGCTTCCTAACGGATTAAGTTAAATAAACAATAGAAATAAAACATTAAACAATGAAGAAGTTAGGAAGCATTTTAAGGCTTTTTTGTCATTGTTCACACCGTTCATAGCAACGTTTCAGACTATTCATTGCCTAAGCTCAGCCTAACATAGCGCCTGAAACGGTGCTATGAACGGTGTGAATAATGACAAAAAAGCCTTAAAATGCTTCCTAACGGATTAAGTTAAATAAACAATAGAAATAAAACATTAAACAATGAAGAAGTTAGGAAGCATTTTAAGGCTTTTTTTGTCATTGTTCACACCGTTCATAGCAACGTTTCAGACTATTCATTGCCTAAGCTCAGCCTAACATAGCGCCTGAAACGGTGCTATGAACGGTGTGAATAATGACAAAAAAGCCTTAAAATGCTTCCTAACGGATTAAGTTAAATAAACAATAGAAATAAAACATTAAACAATGAAGAAGTTAGGAAGCATTTTAAGGCTTTTTTGTCATTGTTCACACCGTTCATAGCAACGTTTCAGACTATTCATTGCCTAAGCTCAGCCTAACATAGCGCCTGAAACGGTGCTATGAACGGTGTGAATAATGACAAAAAAGCCTTAAAATGCTTCCTAACGGATTAAGTTAAATAAACAATAGAAATAAAACATTAAACAATGAAGAAGTTAGGAAGCATTTTAAGGCTTTTTTGTCATTGTTCACACCGTTCATAGCAACGTTTCAGACTATTCATTGCTTAAGCTCAGCCTAACATAGCGCCTGAAACGGTGCTATGAACGGTGTGAACAATAACAAAAAAGCCTTAAAATGCTTCCTAACGGATTAAGTTAAATAAACAATAGAAATAAAACATTAAACAATGAAGAAGTTAGGAAGCATTTTAAGGCTTTTTTGTCATTGTTCACACAGTTCATAGCAACGTTTCAGACTATTCATTGCCTAAGCTCAGCCTAACATAGCGCCTGAAACGGTGCTATGAACGGTGTGAATAATGACAAAAAAGCCTGAAAATGCTTCCTAACGGATTAAGTTAAATAAACAATAGAAATAAAACATTAAACAATGAAGAAGTTAGGAAGCATTTTAACGCTTTTTTGTCATTGTTCACACCGTTCATAGCAACGTTTCAGACTATTCATTGCCTAAGCTCAGCCTAACATAGCGCCTGAAACGGTGCTATGAACGGTGTGAATAATGACAAAAAAGCCTTAAAATGCTTCCTAACGGATTAAGTTAAAAAACAATAGAAATAAAACATTAAACAATGAAGAAGTTAGGAAGCATTTTAAGGCTTTTTTGTCATTGTTCACACCGTTCATAGCAACGTTTCAGACTATTCATTGCCTAAGCTCAGCCTAACATAGCGCCTGAAACGGTGCTATGAACGGTGTGAATAATGACAAAAAGCCTTAAAATGCTTCCTAACGGATTAAGTTAAATAAACAATAGAAATAAAACATTAAACAATGAAGAAGTTAGGAAGCATTTTAAGGCTTTTTTGTCATTGTTCACACCGTTCATAGCAACGTTTCAGACTATTCATTGCCTAAGCTCAGCCTAACATAGCGCCTGAAACGGTGCTATGAACGGTGTGAATAATGACAAAAAAGCCTTAAAATGCTTCCTAACGGATTAAGTTAAATAAACAATAGAAATAAAACATTAAACAATGAAGAAGTTAGGAAGCATTTTAAGGCTTTTTTGTCATTTTTCACACCGTTCATAGCACCGTTTCAGACTATTCATTGCCTAAGCTCAGCCTAACATAGCGCCGGAAACGGTGCTATGAACGGTGTGAACAATAACAAAAAAACCTTAAAATGCTTCCTAACGGATTAAGTTAAATAAACAATAGAAATAAAACATTAAACAATGAAGAAGTTAGGAAGCATTTTAAGGCTTTTTTGTCATTGTTCACACCGTTCATAGCAACGTTTCAGACTATTCATTGCCTAAGCTCAGCCTAACATAGCGCCTGAAACGGTGCTATGAACGGTGTGAATAATGACAAAAAGCCTTAAAATGCTTCCTAACGGATTAAGTTAAATAAACAATAGAAATAAAACATTAAACAATGAAGAAGTTAGGATGCATTTTAAGGCTTTTCTGTCATTGTTCACACCGTTCATAGCAACGTTTCAGACTATTCATTGCCTAAGCTCAGCCTAACATAGCGCCTGAAACGGTGCTATGAACGGTGTGAATAATGACAAAAAAGCCTTAAAATGCTTCCTAACGGATTAAGTTAAATAAACAATAGAAATAAAACATTAAACAATGAAGAAGTTAGGATGCATTTTAAGGCTTTTCTGTCATTGTTCACACCGTTCATAGCAACGTTTCAGACTATTCATTGCCTAAGCTCAGCCTAACATAGCGCCTGAAACGGTGCTATGAACGGTGTGAATAATGACAAAAAGCCTTAAAATGCTTCCTAACGGATTAAGTTAAATAAACAATAGAAATAAAACATTAAACAATGAAGAAGTTAGGAAGCATTTTAAGGCTTTTCTGTCATTGTTCACACCGTTCATAGCAACGTTTCAGACTATTCATTGCCTAAGCTCAGCCTAACATAGCGCCTGAAACGGTGCTATGAACGGTGTGAATAATGACAAAAAAGCCTTAAAATGCTTCCTAACGGATTAAGTTAAATAAACAATAGAAATAAAACATTAAACAATGAAGAAGTTAGGAAGCATTTTAAGGCTTTTTTGTCATTGTTCACACCGTTCATAGCAACGTTTCAGACTATTCATTGCCTAAGCTCAGCCTAACATAGCGCCTGAAACGGTGCTATGAACGGTGTGAATAATGACAAAAAAACCTTAAAATGCTTCCTAACGGATTAAGTTAAATAAACAATAGAATTAAAACATTAAACAATGAAGAAGTTAGGAAGCATTTTAAGGCTTTTTTGTCATTGTTCACACCGTTCATAGCAACGTTTCAGACTATTCATTTCTTAAGCTCAGCCTAACATAGCGCCGGAAACGGTGCTATGAACGGTGTGAACAATAACAAAAAAGCCTTAAAATGCTTCCTAACGGATTAAGTTAAATAAACAATAGAAATAAAACATTAAACAATGAAGAAGTTAGGAAGCATTTTAAGGCTTTTTTGTCATTGTTCACACAGTTCATAGCAACGTTTCAGACTATTCATTGCCTAAGCTCAGCCTAACATAGCGCCTGAAACGGTGCTATGAACGGTGTGAATAATGACAAAAAAGCCTGAAAATACTTCCTAACGGATTAAGTTAAATAAACAATAGAAATAAAACATTAAACAATGAAGAAGTTAGGAAGAATTTTAACACTTTTTTGTCATTGTTCACACCGTTCATAGCAACGTTTCAGACTGTTCATTGCCTAAGCTCAGCCTAACATAGTGCCTGAAACGGTGCTATGAACGGTGTGAATAATGACAAAAAGCCTTAAAATGCTTCCTAACGGATTAAGTTAAATAAACAATAGAAATAAAACATTAAACAATGAAGAAGTTAGGAAGCATTTTAAGGCTTTTTCGTCATTGTTCACACCGTTCATAGCAACGTTTCAGACTATTCATTGCCTAAGCTCAGCCTAACATAGCTTCTGAAACGGTGCTATGAACGGTGTGAATAATGACAAAAAGCCTTAAAATGCTTCCTAACGGATTAAGTTAAATAAACAATAGAAATAAAACATTAAACAATGAAGAAATTAGGAAGCATTTTAAGGCTTTTCTGTCATTGTTCACACCGTTCATAGCAACGTTTCAGACTATTCATTGCCTAAGCTCAGCCTAACATAGCGCCTGAAACGGTGCTATGAACGGTGTGAATAATGACAAAAAAGCCTTAAATGCTTCCTAACGGATTAAGTTAAATAAACAATAGAAATAAAACATTAAACAATGAAGAAGTTAGGAAACATTTTAAGGCTTTTTTTTCATTGTTCACACCGTTCATAGCAACGTTTCAGACTATTCATTGCCTAAGCTCAGCCTAACATAGCGCCTGAAACGGTGCTATGAACGGTGTGAATAATGACAAAAAACCTTAAAATGCTTCCTAACGGATTAAGTTAAATAAACAATAGAATTAAAACATTAAACAATGAAGAAGTTAGGAAGCATTTTAAGGCTTTTTTGTCATTGTTCACACCGTTCATAGCAACGTTTCAGACTATTCATTTCTTAAGCTCAGCCTAACATAGCGCCGGAAACGGTGCTATGAACGGTGTGAACAATAACAAAAAAGCCTTAAAATGCTTCCTAACGGATTAAGTTAAATAAACAATAGAAATAAAACATTAAACAATGAAGAAGTTAGGAAGCATTTTAAGGCTTTTTTGTCATTGTTCACACAGTTCATAGCAACGTTTCAGACTATTCATTGCCTAAGCTAAGCCTAACATAGCGCCTTAAACGGTGCTATGAACGGTGTGAATAATGACAAAAAAGCCTGAAAATACTTCCTAACGGATTAAGTTAAATAAACAATAGAAATAAAACATTAAACAATGAAGAAGTTAGGAAGAATTTTAACACTTTTTTGTCATTGTTCACACCGTTCATAGCAACGTTTCAGACTGTTCATTGCCTAAGCTCAGCCTAACATAGTGCCTGAAACGGTGCTATGAACGGTGTGAATAATGACAAAAAAGCCTTAAAATGCTTCCTAACGGATTAAGTTAAATAAACAATAGAAATAAAACATTAAACAATGAAGAAGTTAGGAAGCATTTTAAGGCTTTTCCGTCATTGTTCACACCGTTCATAGCAACGTTTCAGACTATTCATTGCTTAAGCTCAGCCTAACATAGCTTCTGAAACGGTGCTATGAACGGTGTGAATAATGACAAAAAAGCCTTAAAATGCTTCCTAACGGATTAAGTTAAATAAACAATAGAAATAAAACATTAAACAATGAAGAAGTTAGGAAACATTTTAAGGCTTTTTTGTCATTGTTCACACCGTTCATAGCAACGTTTCAGACTATTCATTGCCTAAGCTCAGCCTAACATAGCGCCTGAAACGGTGCTATGAACGGTGTGAATAATGACAAAAAAGCCTTAAAATGACAATGAAGAAGTTAGGAAGCATTTTAAGGCTTTTTTGTCATTGTTCACACCGTTCATAGCAACGTTTCAGACTATTCATTGCCTAAGCTCAGCCTAACATAGCGCCTGAAACGGTGCTATGAACGGTGTGAATAATGACAAAAAAGCCTTAAAATGCTTCCTAACGGATTAAGTTAAATAAACAATAGAAATAAAACATTAAACAATGAAGAAGTTAGGAAGCATTTTAACGCTTTTTTGTCATTGTTCACACCGTTCATAGCAACGTTTCAGACTATTCATTGCCTAAGCTCAGCCTAACATAGTGCCTGAAACGGTGCTATGAACGGTGTGAATAATGACAAAAAAGCCTTAAAATGCTTCCTAACGGATTAAGTTAAATAAACAATAGAAATAAAACATTAAACAATGAAGAAGTTAGGAAGCATTTTAAGGCTATTTTGTCATAGTTCACGCCGTTCATAGCAACGTTTCAGGCTATTCGTTGCCTAAGCTCAGCCTAACATAGCGCCTGAAACGGTGCTATGAATGGTGTGAATAATGACAAAAAAGCCTTAAAATGCTTCCTAACGGATTAAGTTAAATAAACAATAGAAATAAAACATTAAACAATGAAGAAGTTAGGAAGCATTTTAAGGCTTTTTTGTCATTGTTCACACCGTTCATAGCAACGTTTCAGCCTTAAATGCTTCCGCCTTAAAGCCTTAAAATGCTTCCTAACGGATTAAGTTAAATAAACAATAGAAATAAAAAATTAAACAATGAAGAAGTTAGGAAGCATTTTAAGGTATTTTTGTCATTTTTCACACCGTTCATAGCAATGTTTCAGACTATTCATTGCCTAAGCTCAGCCTAACATAGCGCC
The DNA here is from genome assembly GCA_027921565.1 of Artemia sinica. NCBI lineage: Eukaryota > Metazoa > Arthropoda > Branchiopoda > Anostraca > Artemiidae > Artemia > Artemia sinica. The sequence continues at coordinate 10,175,170 of CM051259.1, read as the reverse complement.
TGAAACGGTGCTATGAACGGTGTGAACAATGACAAAAAAGCCTTAAAATGCTTCCTAACGGATTAAGTTAAATAAACAATAGAAATAAAACATTAAACAATGAAGAAGTTAGGAAGCATTTTAAGGCTTTTTTGTCATTGTTCACACCGTTCATAGCAACGTTTCAGACTATTCATTGCCTAAGCTCAGCCTAACATAGCTTCTGAAACGGTGCTAAGAACGGTGTGAATAATGACAAAAAAGCCTTAAAATGCTTCCTAACGGATTAAGTTAAATAAACAATAGAAATAAAACATTAAACAATGAAGAAGTTAGGAAACATTTTAAGGCTTTTTTGTCATTGTTCACACCGTTCATAGCAACGTTTCAGACTATTCATTGCCTAAGCTCAGCCTAACATAGCACCTGAAACGGTACTATGAACGGTGTGAATAATGACAAAAAAGCCTTAAAATGCTTCCTAACGGATTAAGTTAAATAAACAATAGAAATAAAACATTAAACAATGAAGAAGTTAGGAAGCATTTTAAGGCTTTTTTGTCATTGTTCACACCGTTCATAGCAACGTTTCAGACTATTCATTGCCTAAGCTCAGCCTAACATAGCGCCTGAAACGGTGCTATGAACGGTGTGAATAATGACAAAAAAGCCTTAAAATGCTTCCTAACGGATTAAGTTAAATAAACAATAGAAATAAAACATTAAACAATGAAGAAGTTAGGATGCATTTTAAGGCTTTTCTGTCATTGTTCACACCGTTCATAGCAACGTTTCAGACTATTCATTGCCTAAGCTCAGCCTAACATAGCGCCTGAAACGGTGCTATGAACGGTGTGAATAATGACAAAAAAGCCTTAAAATGCTTCCTAACGGATTAAGTTAAATAAACAATAGAAATAAAACATTAAACAATGAAGAAGTTAGGATGCATTTTAAGGCTTTTCTGTCATTGTTCACACCGTTCATAGCAACGTTTCAGACTATTCATTGCCTAAGCTCAGCCTAACATAGCGCCTGAAACGGTGCTATGAACGGTGTGAATAATGACAAAAAGCCTTAAAATGCTTCCTAACGGATTAAGTTAAATAAACAATAGAAATAAAACATTAAACAATGAAGAAATTAGGAAGCATTTTAAAGCTTTTCTGTCATTGTTCACACCGTTCATAGCAACGTTTCAGACTATTCATTGCCTAAGCTCAGCCTAACATAGCGCCTGAAACGGTGCTATGAACGGTGTGAATAATGACAAAAAGCCTTAAAATGCTTCCTAACGGATTAAGTTAAATAAACAATAGAAATAAAACATTAAACAATGAAGAAGTTAGGAAACATTTTAAGGCTTTTTTTTCATTGTTCACACCGTTCATAGCAACGTTTCAGACTATTCATTGCCTAAGCTCAGCCTAACATAGCGCCTGAAACGGTGCTATGAACGGTGTGAATAATGACAAAAAAACCTTAAAATGCTTCCTAACGGATTAAGTTAAATAAACAATAGAATTAAAACATTAAACAATGAAGAAGTTAGGAAGCATTTTAAGGCTTTTTTGTCATTGTTCACACCGTTCATAGCAAAGTTTCAGACTATTCATTTCTTAAGCTCAGCCTAACATAGCGCCGGAAACGGTGCTATGAACGGTGTGAACAATAACAAAAAAGCCTTAAAATGCTTCCTAACGGATTAAGTTAAATAAACAATAGAAATAAAACATTAAACAATGAAGAAGTTAGGAAGCATTTTAAGGCTTTTTTGTCATTGTTCACACAGTTCATAGCAACGTTTCAGACTATTCATTGCCTAAGCTAAGCCTAACATAGCGCCTTAAACGGTGCTATGAACGGTGTGAATAATGACAAAAAAGCCTGAAAATGCTTCCTAACGGATTAAGTTAAATAAACAATAGAAATAAAACATTAAACAATGAAGAAGTTAGGAAGAATTTTAACACTTTTTTGTCATTGTTCACACCGTTCATAGCAACGTTTCAGACTGTTCATTGCCTAAGCTCAGCCTAACATAGTGCCTGAAACGGTGCTATGAACGGTGTGAATAATGACAAAAAAGCCTTAAAATGCTTCCTAACGGATTAAGTTAAATAAACAATAGAAATAAAACATTAAACAATGAAGAAGTTAGGAAGCATTTTAACGCTTTTTTGTCATTGTTCACACCGTTCATAGCAACGTTTCAGACTATTCATTGCTTAAGCTCAGCCTAACATAGCGCCTGAAACGGTGCTATGAACGGTGTGAACAATAACAAAAAAGCCTTAAAATGCTTCCTAACGGATTAAGTTAAATAAACAATAGAAATAAAACATTAAACAATGAAGAAGTTAGGAAGCATTTTAAGGCTTTTTCGTCATTGTTCACACCGTTCATAGCAACGTTTCAGACTATTCATTGCCTAAGCTCAGCCTAACATAGCTTCTGAAACGGTGCTATGAACGGTGTGAATAATGACAAAAAAGCCTTAAAATGCTTCCTAACGGATTAAGTTAAATAAACAATAGAAATAAAACATTAAACAATGAAGAAGTTAGGAACATTTTAAGGCTTTTTTGTCATTGTTCACACCGTTCATAGCAACGTTTCAGACTATTCATTGCCTAAGCTCAGCCTAACATAGCGCCTGAAACGGTGCTATGAACGGTGTGAATAATGACAAAAAAGCCTTAAAATGACAATGAAGAATTTAGGAAGCATTTTAAGGCTTTTTTGTCATTGTTCACACCGTTCATAGCAACGTTTCAGACTATTCATTGCCTAAGCTCAGCCTAACATAGCGCCTGAAACGGTGCTATGAACGGTGTGAATAATGACAAAAAAGCCTTAAAATGCTTCCTAACGGATTAAGTTAAATAAACAATAGAAATAAAACATTAAACAATGAAGAAGCTAGGAAGCATTTTAACGCTTTTTTGTCATTGTTCACACCGTTCATAGCAACGTTTCAGACTATTCATTGCCTAAGCTCAGCCTAACATAGTGCCTGAAACGGTGCTATGAACGGTGTGAATAATGACAAAAAAGCCTTAAAATGCTTCCTAACGGATTAAGTTAAATAAACAATAGAAATAAAACATTAAACAATGAAGAAGTTAGGAAGCATTTTAAGGCTATTTTGTCATAGTTCACGCCGTTCATAGCAACGTTTCAGGCTATTCGTTGCCTAAGCTCAGCCTAACATAGCGCCTGAAACGGTGCTATGAACGGTGTGAATAATGACAAAAAAGCCTTAAAATGCTTCCTAACAGATTAAGTTAAATAAACAATAGAAATAAAACATTAAACAATGAAGAAGTAAGGAAGCATTTTAAGGCTTTTTTGTCATTGTTCACACCGTTCATAGCAACGTTTCAGCCTTAAATGCTTGCCTGCCTTAAAGCCTTAAAATGCTTCCTAACGGATTAAGTTAAATAAACAATAGAAATAAAAATTAAACAATGAAGAAGTTAGGAAGCATTTTAAGGTATTTTTGTCATTTTTCACACCGTTCATAGCAATGTTTCAGACTATTCATTGCCTAAGCTCAGCCTAACATAGCGCCTGAAACGGTGCTATGAACGGTGTGAACAATAACAAAAAAGCCTTAAAATGCTTCCTAACGGATTAAGTTAAATAAACAATAGAAATAAAACATTAAACAATGAAGAAGTTAGGAAGCATTTTAAGGCTTTTTTGTCATTGTTCACACCGTTCATAGCAACGTTTCAGACTATTCATTGCCTAAGCTCAGCCTAACATAGCTTCTGAAACGGTGCTATGAACGGTGTGAATAATGACAAAAAAGCCTTAAAATGCTTCCTAACGGATTAAGTTAAATAAACAATAGAAATAAAACGTTAAACAATGAAGAAGTTAGGAAGCATTTTAAGGCTTTTTTGTCATTGTTCACACCGTTCATAGCAACGTTTCAGACTATTCATTGCCTAAGCTCAGCCTAACATAGCGCCTGAAACGGTGCTATGAACGGTGTGAATAATGACAAAAAAGCCTTAAAATGCTTCCTAACGGATTAAGTTAAATAAACAATAGAAATAAAACATTAAACAATGAAGAAGTTAGGAAGCATTTTAAGGCTTTTTTGTCATTGTTCACACCGTTCATAGCAACGTTTCAGACTATTCATTGCCTAAGCTCAGCCTAACATAGCGCCTGAAACGGTGCTATGAACGGTGTGAATAATGACAAAAAAGCCTTAAAATGCTTCCTAACGGATTAAGTTAAATAAACAATAGAAATAAAACATTAAATAATGAAGAAGTTAGGAAGCATTTTAAGGCTTTTTTGTCATTGTTCACACCGTTCATAGCAACGTTTCAGACTATTCATTGCCTAAGCTCAGCCTAACATAGCGCCTGAAACGGTGCTATGAACGGTGTGAATAATGACAAAAAAGCCTTAAAATGCTTCCTAACGGATTAAGTTAAATAAACAATAGAAATAAAACATTAAACAATGAAGAAGTTAGGAAGCATTTTAAGGCTTTTTTGTCATTGTTCACACCGTTCATAGCAACGTTTCAGACTATTCATTGCCTAAGCTCAGCCTAACATAGCGCCTGAAACGGTGCTATGAACGGTGTGAATAATGACAAAAAAGCCTTAAAATGCTTCCTAACGGATTAAGTTAAATAAACAATAGAAATAAAACATTAAACAATGAAGAAGTTAGGAAGCATTTTAAGGCTTTTTTGTCATTGTTCACACCGTTCATAGCAACGTTTCAGACTATTCATTGCCTAAGCTCAGCCTAACATAGCGCCTGAAACGGTGCTATGAACGGTGTGAATAATGACAAAAAAGCCTTAAAATGCTTCCTAACGGATTAAGTTAAATAAGCAATAGAAATAAAACATTAAACAATTAAGAAGTTAGGAATCATTTTAAGGCTTTTTTGTCATTGTTCACACCGTTCATAGCAACGTTTCAGACTATTCATTGCCTAAGCTCAGCCTAACATAGCGCCTGAAACGGTGCTATGAACGGTGTGAATAATGACAAAAAAGCCTTAAAATGCTTCCTAACGGATTAAGTTAAATAAACAATAGAAATAAAACATTAAACAATGAAGAAGTTAGGAAGCATTTTAAGGCTTTTTTGTCATTGTTCACACCGTTCATAGCAACGTTTCAGACTATTCATTGCTTAAGCTCAGCCTAACATAGCGCCGGAAACGGTGCTATGAACGGTGTGAACAATAACAAAAAAGCCTTAAAATGCTTCCTAACGGATTAAGTTAAATAAACAATAGAAATAAAACATTAAACAATGAAGAAGTTAGGAAGCATTTTAAGGCTTTTTTGTCATTGTTCACACCGTTCATAGCAACGTTTCAGACTATTCATTGCCTAAGCTCAGCCTAACATAGCGCCTGAAACGGTGCTATGAACGGTGTGAATAATGACAAAAAAGCCTTAAAATGCTTCCTAACGGATTAAGTTAAATAAACAATAGAAATAAAACATTAAACAATGAAGAAGTTAGGAAGCATTTTAAGGCTTTTTTTGTCATTGTTCACACCGTTCATAGCAACGTTTCAGACTATTCATTGCCTAAGCTCAGCCTAACATAGCGCCTGAAACGGTGCTATGAACGGTGTGAATAATGACAAAAAAGCCTTAAAATGCTTCCTAACGGATTAAGTTAAATAAACAATAGAAATAAAACATTAAACAATGAAGAAGTTAGGAAGCATTTTAAGGCTTTTTTGTCATTGTTCACACCGTTCATAGCAACGTTTCAGACTATTCATTGCCTAAGCTCAGCCTAACATAGCGCCTGAAACGGTGCTATGAACGGTGTGAATAATGACAAAAAAGCCTTAAAATGCTTCCTAACGGATTAAGTTAAATAAACAATAGAAATAAAACATTAAACAATGAAGAAGTTAGGAAGCATTTTAAGGCTTTTTTGTCATTGTTCACACCGTTCATAGCAACGTTTCAGACTATTCATTGCCTAAGCTCAGCCTAACATAGCGCCTGAAACGGTGCTATGAACGGTGTGAATAATGACAAAAAAGCCTTAAAATGCTTCCTAACGGATTAAGTTAAATAAACAATAGAAATAAAACATTAAACAATGAAGAAGTTAGGAAGCATTTTAAGGCTTTTTTGTCATTGTTCACACCGTTCATAGCAACGTTTCAGACTATTCATTGCCTAAGCTCAGCCTAACATAGCGCCTGAAACGGTGCTATGAACGGTGTGAATAATGACAAAAAAGCCTTAAAATGCTTCCTAACGGATTAAGTTAAATAAACAATAGAAATAAAACATTAAACAATGAAGAAGTTAGGAAGCATTTTAAGGCTTTTTTGTCATTGTTCACACCGTTCATAGCAACGTTTCAGACTATTCATTGCCTAAGCTCAGCCTAACATAGCGCCTGAAACGGTGCTATGAACGGTGTGAACAATAACAAAAAAGCCTTAAAATGCTTCCTAACGGATTAAGTTAAATAAACAATAGAAATAAAACATTAAACAATGAAGAAGTTAGGAAGCATTTTAAGGCTTTTTTGTCATTGTTCACACCGTTCATAGCAACGTTTCAGACTATTCATTGCCTAAGCTCAGCCTAACATAGCGCCTGAAACGGTGCTATGAACGGTGTGAATAATGACAAAAAAGCCTTAAAATGCTTCCTAACGGATTAAGTTAAATAAACAATAGAAATAAAACATTAAACAATGAAGAAGTTAGGAAGCATTTTAAGGCTTTTTTGTCATTGTTCACACCGTTCATAGCAACGTTTCAGACTATTCATTGCCTAAGCTCAGCCTAACATAGCGCCGGAAACGGTGCTATGAACGGTGTGAACAATAACAAAAAAGCCTTAAAATGCTTCCTAACGGATTAAGTTAAATAAACAATAGAAATAAAACATTAAACAATGAAGAAGTTAGGAAGCATTTTAAGGCTTTTTTGTCATTGTTCACACCGTTCATAGCAACGTTTCAGACTATTCATTGCCTAAGCTCAGCCTAACATAGCGCCTGAAACGGTGCTATGAACGGTGTGAATAATGACAAAAAAGCCTTAAAATGCTTCCTAACGGATTAAGTTAAATAAACAATAGAAATAAAACATTAAACAATGAAGAAGTTAGGAAGCATTTTAAGGCTTTTTTGTCATTGTTCACACCGTTCATAGCAACGTTTCAGACTATTCATTGCCTAAGCTCAGCCTAACATAGCGCCTGAAACGGTGCTATGAACGGTGTGAATAATGACAAAAAAGCCTTAAAATGCTTCCTAACGGATTAAGTTAAATAAACAATAGAAATAAAACATTAAACAATGAAGAAGTTAGGAAGCATTTTAAGGCTTTTTTGTCATTGTTCACACCGTTCATAGCAACGTTTCAGACTATTCATTGCTTAAGCTCAGCCTAACATAGCGCCTGAAACGGTGCTATGAACGGTGTGAATAATGACAAAAAAGCCTTAAAATGCTTCCTAACGGATTAAGTTAAATAAACAATAGAAATAAAACATTAAACAATGAAGAAGTTAGGAAGCATTTTAAGGCTTTTTTGTCATTGTTCACACCGTTCATAGCAACGTTTCAGACTATTCATTGCCTAAGCTCAGCCTAACATAGCGCCTGAAACGGTGCTATGAACGGTGTGAATGACAAAAAGCCTAAATGCTTCCTAACGGATTAAGTTAAATAAACAATAGAAATAAAACATTAAACAATGAAGAAGTTAGGAAGCATTTTAACGCTTTTTTGTCATTGTTCACACCGTTCATAGCAACGTTTCAGACTATTCATTGCTTAAGCTCAGCCTAACATAGCGCCTGAAACGGTGCTATGAACGGTGTGAATAATGACAAAAAAGCCTTAAAATGCTTCCTAACGGATTAAGTTAAATAAACAATAGAAATAAAACATTAAACAATGAAGAAGTTAGGAAGCATTTTAAGGCTTTTTTGTCATTGTTCACACCGTTCATAGCAACGTTTCAGACTATTCATTGCCTAAGCTCAGCCTAACATAGCGTCTGAAACGGTGCTATGAACGGTGTGAATAATGACAAAAAAGCCTTAAAATGCTTCCTAACGGATTAAGTTAAATAAACAATAGAAATAAAACATTAAACAATGAAGAAGTTAGGAAGCATTTTAAGGCTTTTTTGTCATTGTTCACACCGTTCATAGCAACGTTTCAGACTATTCATTGCCTAAGCTCAGCCTAACATAGCGCCTGAAACGGTGCTATGAACGGTGTGAATAATGACAAAAAAGCCTTAAAATGCTTCCTAACGGATTAAGTTAAATAAACAATAGAAATAAAACATTAAACAATGAAGAAGTTAGGAAGCATTTTAAGGCTTCTTTGTCATTGTTCACACCGTTCATAGCAACGTTTCAGACTATTCATTGCCTAAGCTCAGCCTAACATAGCGCCTGAAACGGTGCTATGACGGTGAATAATGACAAAAACTAAATGCTTCCTAACGGATTAAGTTAAATAAACAATAGAAATAAAACATTAAACAATGAAGAAGTTAGGAAGCATTTTAAGGCTTTTTTTTCATTGTTCACACCGTTCATAGCAACGTTTCAGACTATTCATTGCTTAAGCTCAGCCTAACATAGCGCCTGAAACGGTGCTATGAACGGTGTGAACAATGACAAAAAAGCCTTAAAATGCTTCCTAACGGATTAAGTTAAATAAACAATAGAAATAAAACATTAAACAATGAAGAAGTTAGGAAGCATTTTAAGGCTTTTTTTGTCATTGTTCACACCGTTCATAGCAACGTTTCAGACTATTCATTGCCTAAGCTCAGCCTAACATAGCTGCTGAAACGGTGCTATGAACGGTGTGAATAATGACAAAAAAGCCTTAAAATGCTTCCTAACGGATTAAGTTAAATAAACAATAGAAATAAAACATTAAACAATGAAGAAGTTAGGAAGCATTTTAAGGCTTTTTTGTCATTGTTCACACCGTTCATAGCAACGTTTCAGACTATTCATTGCCTAAGCTCAGCCTAACATAGCGCCTGAAACGGTGCTATGAACGGTGTGAATAATGACAAAAAAGCCTTAAAATGCTTCCTAACGGATTAAGTTAAATAAACAATAGAAATAAAACATTAAACAATGAAGAAGTTAGGAAGCATTTTAAGGCTTTTTTGTCATTGTTCACACCGTTCATAGCAACGTTTCAGACTATTCATTGCCTAAGCTCAGCCTAACATAGCGCCTGAAACGGTGCTATGAACGGTGTGAATAATGACAAAAAAGCCTTAAAATGCTTCCTAACGGATTAAGTTAAATAAACAATAGAAATAAAACATTAAACAATGAAGAAGTTAGGAAGCATTTTAAGGCTTTTTTGTCATTGTTCACACCGTTCATAGCAACGTTTCAGACTATTCATTGCTTAAGCTCAGCCTAACATAGCGCCTGAAACGGTGCTATGAACGGTGTGAATAATGACAAAAAAGCCTTAAAATGCTTCCTAACGGATTAAGTTAAATAAACAATAGAAATAAAACATTAAACAATGAAGAAGTTAGGAAGCATTTTAAGGCTTTTTTGTCATTGTTCACACCGTTCATAGCAACGTTTCAGACTATTCATTGCCTAAGCTCAGCCTAACATAGCGCCTGAAACGGTGCTATGAACGGTGTGAATAATGACAAAAAAGCCTTAAAATGCTTCCTAACGGATTAAGTTAAATAAGCAATAGAAATAAAACATTAAACAATTAAGAAGTTAGGAAACATTTTAAGGCTTTTTTGTCATTGTTCACACCGTTCATAGCAACGTTTCAGACTATTCATTGCCTAAGCTCAGCCTAACATAGCGCCTGAAACGGTGCTATGAACGGTGTGAATAATGACAAAAAAGCCTTAAAATGCTTCCTAACGGATTAAGTTAAATAAACAATAGAAATAAAACATTAAACAATGAAGAAGTTAGGAAGCATTTTAAGGCTTTTTTGTCATTGTTCAAACCGTTCATAGCAACGTTTCAGACTATTCATTGCCTAAGCTCAGCCTAACATAGCGCCTGAAACGGTGCTATGAACGGTGTGAATAATGACAAAAAAGCCTTAAAATGCTTCCTAACGGATTAAGTTAAATAAACAATAGAAATAAAACATTAAACAATGAAGAAGTTAGGAAGCATTTTAAGGCTTTTTTGTCATTGTTCACACCGTTCATAGCAACGTTTCAGACTATTCATTGCTAAGCTCAGCCTAACATAGCGCCGGAAACGGTGCTATGAACGGTGTGAACAATACAAAAAAGCCTTAAAATGCTTCCTAACGGATTAAGTTAAATAAACAATAGAAATAAAACATTAAACAATGAAGAAGTTAGGAAGCATTTTAAGGCTTTTTTGTCATTGTTCACACCGTTCATAGCAACGTTTCAGACTATTCATTGCTTAAGCTCAGCCTAACATAGCGCCTGAAACGGTGCTATGAACGGTGTGAACAATAACAAAAAAGCCTTAAAATGCTTCCTAACGGATTAAGTTAAATAAACAATAGAAATAAAACATTAAACAATGAAGAAGTTAGGAAGCATTTTAAGGCTTTTTTGTCATTGTTCACACCGTTCATAGCAACGTTTCAGACTATTCATTGCCTAAGCTCAGCCCAACATAGCGCCTGAAACGGTGCTATGAACGGTGTGAATAATGACAAAAAAGCCTTAAAATGCTTCCTAACGGAATAAGTTAAATAAGCAATAGAAATAAATTATTAAACAATTAAGAAGTTAGGAAACATTTTAAGGCTTTTTTGTCATTGTTCACACCGTTCATAGCAATGTTTCAGACTATTCATTGCCTAAGCTCAGCCTAACATAGCGCCTGAAACGGTGCTATGAACGGTGTGAATAATGACAAAAAAGCCTTAAAATGCTTCCTAACGGATTAAGTTAAATAAACAATAGAAATAAAACATTAAACAATGAAGAAGTTAGGAAGCATTTTAAGGCTTTTTTGTCATTGTTCAAACCGTTCATAGCAACGTTTCAGACTATTCATTGCTTAAGCTCAGCCTAACATAGCGCCTGAAACGGTGCTATGAACGGTGTGAATAATGACAAAAAAGCCTTAAAATGCTTCCTAACGGATTAAGTTAAATAAACAATAGAAATAAAACATTAAACAATGAAGAAGTTAGGAAGCATTTTAAGGCTTTTTTGTCATTGTTCAAACCGTTCATAGCAACGTTTCAGACTATTCATTGCTTAAGCTCAGCCTAACATAGCGCCGGAAACGGTGCTATGAACGGTGTGAACAATAACAAAAAAGCCTTAAAATGCTTCCTAACGGATTAAGTTAAATAAACAATAGAAATAAAACATTAAACAATGAAGAAGTTAGGAAGCATTTTAAGGCTTTTTTGTCATTGTTCACACAGTTCATAGCAACGTTTCAGACTATTCATTGCCTAAGCTCAGCCTAACATAGCGCCTGAAACGGTGCTATGGACGGTGTGAATAATGACAAAAAAATGCTTCCTAACGGATTAAGTTAAATAAACAACAGAAATAATACATTAAACAATGAAGAAGTAAGGAAGCATTTTAAGGCTTTTTTGTCATTGTTCACACCGTTCATAGCAACGTTTCAGACTATTCATTGCCTAAGCTCAGCCTAACATAGCGCCTGAAACGGTGCTATGAACGGTGTGAATAATGACAAAAAAGCCTTAAAATGCTTCCTAGCTTCTTCATTGTTTAATGTTTTATTTTTATTGTTTATTTAACTTAATCCCTGTTTTCTTTTTTTTTCTTTTTTTTTGAGGCCGCGTCATATAGTTCGAACGATATAGGTAAGCCAAGGAAATTCTCGTTCAGCTGCAAATACTGAAATCTGGTCAAACACAATCAAAGGGTGCCTACTTTTTTGCGATCTTTACGTCGCTGACACCTGCAAGATATAGGGGCCAAAAGTTGGAGTTGATTTTTCATGAAAAGGTTTGCAACTATTCCCTGATGTTCGGGGTAATGTTTGTCAGAAGGAAAACCAGGAAACTGCGTAAAACATAGGTTTTAAACTTGGGAAAATATATTTTTCCAGAATTTTGGATTGAGTCAACTGAAAGTTTCATTGGAACAGTGCAGTCTATCCCTTCTTCTCAAGGAAACACTATAATAGTAAAAGAACAGTATGATTTGATTCATCAATCAACATTTGTCCCCAATCAACTTGGACAAAAGCTCTAGCGCTCCCCAAATCCTTGCATATAGGTCTAGCATGAAAAATGAATCAAACAAGTTCCCTTGGAAGGGAATGGGAATAGTATTTCAAAAAGTGTGCTTTTATGCCAAAAAATTTGAAAGGTATTAGGTGGTTTTATAGAGTTGTAAAAGAAGAACTTCTCTTACCACCCCTTTATCCAAAAAGGTTTGTTTTAGGACAGTACAATGTGTACCATCCTTGTGAAAGGGCTCCATACTATACAAAGGCAATTATAATTCCTAATATGGATTATCTTACGAAAGAAAAAGCTAAATAACGCATGTTGTTCGTTCTAATCAAGTTACTTTTCTGGGATCAGGGTGATGTACGAGTCTTCTGATTGGGCGATCCGCCCCTTCAGTCCACTGATCAGGACTAATGGTCTAAATGGATCAAAGTACTGATAATTTTGTTGCAAATATTAACTATATAAGATATATCCTAGACATATCCTAGACAAGCTTAAAGAAACATATATTACTACGAATGAAGAAATAAAACCTAAAATGGGAGCATATTACAATCAACAATAAAGTCAAACCTAAATAAGTATAGCAGGATGTGTGCTACCCAGACTGCCAGACTGCTTGTCTTCTACCCATAATTCTACCCAGACTGCTTCAAATATTGTCAGGTGATGTCTAGGGGAGTTTCCATGCATTTGAACGGTATTAATTATAAAGCAAGGAATAATTGATAAAAATAATTTTCAATTTGAAATAGTAAGGCTAATTTGGTTGGCAGATGTGCTGTTTATAAAATTAAATATTCTTAAATGTTCTTATCAGTGTAAACGTATCTTTCTGATATTATGAAAAAAAAGAAACTCTGTTTGAAATATGTCTTGTTTTCATTAAATCGAAGATTACACACTAGCCTCAAGGGAAGATTCTCTGGGTGGAATCCCCTGCTCTTGCATATGCCAATTTATGCTCGTGTTAAGTCTGACTTTAACAATTAGAAATAAAAAAAAAACTATATGTTTTTATAGAATAAATTGTGTATTTATTTACGATTTGAATATTTAGTTCTTAAATGAGACTTTTTCTTTTCAGTATTTAGACCTTGGGACAGTAGACAAAATTTTTCTTGAATTTGAGGAGTGTTGGTGGCCCAAGGACCTAGGTGGCTTTGGTTTTCCTCCGTTCTGATACAGAAAATTTTTCACCGGATAAACATGCAAAGGTAAAGGGTTTAGTTTCAAGGGTTTAACGCGAATAACTTTTTCTCACGAAATTTGATTTTTTTTTTTTTTTTTTTTTTTTTTATTATTTTTATTATTATTGTTATTATTGATTATTTATTTGCTTATTTATAACTACATAAACGAAAAAAATTTTTTTTTTCTTTAACTAAATTGAAAATATTTGTATAGAGTAACGTTAGACATATTAAATTTTTAGTGACGTCAATTGGGGGAGGTGGGGTTCGCCTGCGTTCCTTAGATTTCGAAAACATATTTCTAAAAATATCATAATTAAAATATTTTTTAGTGATATTTTAAATGAAAAAATAGAAAAAGACGCCTAATTTATCCCCTTCCATATGGTGCTCTACAGCTAAGGTAGCAGTCTGCTAATTCTGGAACCCTGTGGAATTCAATAAATTCAACAGAGGGTATTCTGGTATCTCCCTATATAAGAAGCTAAGGAGTTTCATGTGTTTCTTAATTTAGTAATTATTCAGCTCTAAATAAATGATTTGATTTTGGTTTAAGGGGGGAGATTTCTGGGAACCTTTCTTTTTTCTTTTCTTTTTTTTTTCTTGGTTGTAACAGCCGTGTGCACAGGGCTTTATAAGAAAAAATATTTTTTAATACCTATAACCACTTTTTGTTTCTTGGGGTTGATTGAATCGAGGCAGTGTCGCGATGAGTGGTACAATTGGAGCGGATTTAACTCGTTTTCTTATGATATTAATTAAAAAAAAAAAATTCACAAAATAAGTTTTTCAAAGAAAAGTAAAGAACTCCATTAAACAAAAAATGAGCAAAAATAAAATCAAATAATCTACAAAGCTTGAAACTACCACAAATCAGTATCGATAAAAAAAAATGAAACCCAAAACGAACAGAAATTACAATAAATGACCGAGTAAAACTCAAAGCCCTCAGGGCAAGGGTTGTAAGTTAAAAAGGGCACAAGCCACTCCAATTTCCAATTGAATGAGCCCTTTTCGAAGTTTCTACGACAACTTCTTCGATACGAAGTGCCCTGCTCTAAAGGAAAAAAATAATAAATAATACATTGTGCCAACATCGTTCTTATATGCCCTCAGGGCATAACTTAAAACCCTTGCCCCGAGGGTTGTGGGGAGTTTCCTCCTCAAAACATATTTTCTGTCTGGAAATCTACTACGCTGAACAAAATGGCTATCTCAAAATTTTGATTGGATGTGTTTGGGGGAATGATGGGCGTGGGGGGGGTGTCTAGTTGCCCTCCAATCACTTTCTACTATTAAAAAGGGCACTAGCCATTCCAATTTCCAATCGAATGAGCCCTTTTCGAAGTTTCTACGACAACTCCTTCGATACGAAGTGCCCGGGTATGGAAAAAAATTTATAAATAAAAATAAATAATACATTGTGCCAACATCGTTCTTTACTTAGGCAGCGCTATTGCGCTGCCTATTATATAAAAAGTATCATCATACTAAATAATTTGCTTGCTACATAAACCAAGGTAATGCCTTTATAATTACCAGACTCACTCTTATAACCTTTCTTAAAGAAGTGTTAAATTACAGTAATGTAAAATATTTTACAGTAAATAACAAATTCTAGCCAATACTAACCAAATTATTAAAATAAAATGCATTTTTTGACAGAATACATGGCAAGAGATGACGTTTCCTAGCTGCTTTATGCACTGACAAAGATCGTCTGGAGTAAGACGGGTGTTGTCATCTCTCTGAATATATACTTACCCCAACAGTCCTTTTGAAACTTTATTTAGATTAAATAGAATATTAAGGGGGGTGTCAAACCAAATCAAAAGACCTATGTAAATCTTTTCTATTGAAAAGGTGTATCATAGGCAGCGCAATAGCGCTGTTGGCAAAGCCAGAATATAATTTTTACATTGCTGAAAAAAACTCTTTTAAATGTTTTCACTTTTATAACTTTAAGAAATCAAAAATTAATTAAGATTTGAAGGAATTAATATCAGAATATGTATATTAAACTGACAATGCACATTCATTTGAATCTTTTCAGTAAAGTACAAATTATATTCTGGCTTTTAGAAAGCATAGGGGTTTTGAATCCTACTCATATTAATATATGCTCTTTTTTAGTTTGACTCTGTTATTTATTTTATTTTCTGTTTGTTTTGGGTTTCACTTATTTATTGATACTGATTTGTGGTAGTTTGTATGCTTGGTAGATTATTTGATTCAATTTTTGTTCATTTTTGGTTTAATGGAGCTCTTTACTTTTTTGAAAAACTTATTTTGTGGAAAAAGTTTTTTTTAATTAATCATTAAGAAAAGGGGAACTATTTGATTCTGGGTGCGTCTGAAAAGGCTAAAAGCTTTAAGGTAAACCTTGAACATTATTAAGGGGTATGTTATGCTAAATCATAAGGCAGTATGTGCATCAAGCTTATCAAAAAGGAGGATCTGCAATATTTTAAGACCGGCCAAGGGCGTCAGGTTGAAACTTTCAGGACATATTGAGGGAGATGTTGAAAAGTGGTTGCCCTTTATTTGCCCTCTCTCCAAAAGTGGTTGATCAAAGTTTTGAAATAATCATTTTGTTCAATATAGTAATAAGTTCATACAGCTATCCCTATGGGGATGACATAACCCCCACATCTTTGGAGAGGGATGCCACATAATAAAACACACTGTATGGGTGCTGGTTGTCGGAAAGACATATCGTCAATATCTAAATAAGGCTAAGGGTATTAAGTTGAAAATTTCAACAGATGTTAAGAGGGACGTTGAAAAGCTATCAGAGGGTAACCAGCCGTCTTTGCCCTTTTTAGATCCTCCGTTCCCTTATAACTGATCAAAATTTTGAAAAAAACGATTTTGTTCAAAACAGTCAAAAGTTCTAGTCAATATGCCTTCGGGGATGTAATGTCCCCACAACCACCAGGGCAAGGATTCTAAATTACGCAAATTGGCCCTTTTTTACATGCAGCAGTATCATTAAGGAAATTGGGGATGGATATTCTATGTGTGTTTGAAAAGACTAAGGTTATTAAGGTGAAACTTCAGGAAATATTGAGGGGTGTCTTAAACTGAATCTAATGGCTCTGTTTGCATCCTGTTTATCAAAAAGGTGTATCTGCAATATCACAAGAACAGCTGAGTTTATTAAGTTTAAAATTTGAGGTCATGTGGCTGGAGGGCAACCATTCCCACTCCCATTCTCTTTTTAGCTGTTCTCCCTCCAAAGATATCTAATCAATTTTTTGTAATGACGCAATAGGCTTTAGACTTTTTAAGTTAGGAGAGGGGGAAGATGGCAGTTGAAAATACTTGTTTGTAGTGATTTTTGTTCGTTTTAAGTTTTATCTTAATATTCAATTTTCAAGTTTACTGGTTTTAAGACTTATTTACTCATTTATATTAGTTCCTTTTGTGTGTTTTTTTGCTATGATTGTTTATTTGATTTGTGTTCATTTCGGGTTTCATTTAGTCTTTATTAGTAATATCTGGTCGTCTTGAGTTTGAATTATTATAGGAATTTATTTACTTACGTGGTAATTATAAAGGCTAATGCCTTTACAATTACCACACTCACTCTTATCATCTTTCTAGGTTACTTTCTGCCGGAAGTAAATTAATTAGCACGATGATAATTCTTAGGCTTAGAGATACTGCAGACAAAGTTTTCAGAGAGGAACAGTGAGGTTCTAGGAGGGGGAAATGATGAGTCAACCAAATTTTAACTCTGAGATTTTAAATTTTAAGTCGATTTTAACTCTGTTTTTAAATGAGATTAAACTCTTTTTTTAAATTATGATGAAATTTTAAATCGATTTTAAATGAGATTTTATCTCTGAGATTTCAAATTTTAAATCAAGAAGCGCCTGAGTCATCACTCATCAGTTTTGTAAATTATAAGCAGGCGTTTGATTTAGCCAATAGAAGATCTTCGGCGAAGGTTCTATCCTTGTATGGTTACATTAAACTCATTAGTGCTATGTACGAGAATAACATTGCTTCGGTTAAGGTAGGAAATGAGGCTAGTGGCTGGTTTGTATTGAATCAGGAGTTAGGTAGGATTGCGTTCTATCCCCATTTACATTAATCATTTTGATGGGCTTTGTCTTAAGGAGCCCAGAAATTGCTACGGGAGAGCAAGGAATCAAATGAGGAAATAAAACCCTCTTAGACTTAGATTATGCTGATGATTTGAACAGCCTAGATGAAAATATTAGAAAAATGATATATTTTTGGAGATTTTGAGAGTTCAGGGTGCAAGAATAGATTGGAATTATTAAGATTTGAATATTAAGAAGACTAAGTTGCTAAGCCTAGGGATAATGAAGGTAATGTAAGGTAACGAGAAGATTGATCAATTGTAAAGCTTCAATTACCTAGGTAGTATTGTTAGTAAAGACGGTGGGTGTATTGAAGATATAGTTGAATAGCCAAGGCTCAATGGTTTTTTTTTCGTAGTGAAAGTGTTTGGAAGAATAGGAAGATAAGTCTGTGATCCAAGGTTAGAATAATAGAAGTTACAGTAATGACACTGATCAAGTATGGTTCTGAAGCGTGGGCGCTCTGAAGGATGGAGAAGAATTAGTTAGATATTTTCCCGAGAAATTGTCTACGGATTGTTTTGGTCTGTCTCACTGACCGTATTTCAATCATTAAGCTCGCCAAAAAATGTAGTTCAATCCCGCTCTACAGGGGTATAACAAGCGAAAGGTTGAGATGGCAGGGACATGTTCTGCGGATGAAGGATGACAGAATGCCATAGGTCGTCCTTGTCAGCCAACGATATAGGGCCAAATGAAAATCAGGTCAACCCTAAATGGTGTGGCTGGAGGTCGTAAAGAAATATTTAAGGGAAATGGGAGCTTCCTGGGAGAGTGTAATTTTACTTAAAGAACGTGAGAAGCTATCATTTTCCCATGAAAGCCTCATGAAATTGCTTCACGGAATACCGAAAAACATTTATTGTAAAAAAAAGGGGGGAAAGTAATCCAATGAAAAATTTACTCATGAGGCTTAAGTTTGTAAGCTTTGTAACATTGACAACTCAATATGACTTCATTTTAAGACTGGATTAGGGATATTTTTGGATATTACACCGTTCGAAAAACTTTGACTGTACTAGATGGATGACGACATTTGGAGAACATACGAGCATAAAATTAGAAAAGAACATAATTCGAATAAACATAAAATTTAACAAAATGTGAAATAACATCATCGAAAATAGGGATGAAAAGATAGCGGAGAGTAGGTAACCCCTCGACGTCGGTGTGACGGTTTTGCGATTTTGGAAACCTTCTTTCTACGAACGTGCTAAATTTTTTTATTCAACAATACATTTGTGATGTATTTCTTCATTAATGTATCTCTGAATTTAGGGTGAAATTTACAACTGCATATGGCTTCATTTTAGGACTGGATTAGAGATATTTTAGGATTTTACACCGTTCGGAAAAACCCGTCTATGTTGGTTGGATGGATTTTCGGTGCCGCTGCACGCAGCATGGAAGAACTACCGGAAGAACAAGTTTTAGAAGATTGCTACCAATGTTTGAAGAAATATCTTGGAACTAGATATACAATACCCAGGCCCACAAAGATTATCAGGTAAATCTTATATACATTTTGTGTATGGGTATAGTCTTCATTATTTTTTTTTTTTTTTCTCTTCTTCTTTTTTTCTGGTACTGGCAGTAAATTTAAAGACATGGAAAGTTGGAATTCGTTTCGAAAAAAAAAAGTAGAAAAATAACGTAATTTATTAGTAAAAACCACAGAAAAATAAGAAAAACAGTAATATTTATACGAACAAGCTGCCATACCTAGAGATACCGAGAGGATGTGCAGTCTGTATGAGAACATATGGTACCATATTAGGAAAAAAAAAGAAAAAAAAAACTGCAAGGATAGATTTAGGAATGCTCAGTGCTAACCAAAAATGTAACATTCTGAATTGTCTTGATAGTTTACATGCCTGACAGTCATTTGCCTTTGCTATAGATTTCGAGGTGAAATGGGAACGAAGTCTATTAAGGATTACCAGTTAAATATTTGTTTCAACATGAGAACTGTTATAGAAAAAAAAAACACACACACATATTTATGCAAAGGTGCTGCCATACCTAGAAGTACCGAGATGTGTGATAGGCTTAAAACTACTAGGTATGAACTTACAACATCAAACATAACACAAGTCTTAGATCGTCTCCCATTATGAATTCAGCTCGAGCTATGGATCTTTTTTATGTATTTATAACGTAAGGAAGTTCTGGGTTAGGGATCTTCTGACAAATCCCGCTCTATGGAAATGGCCCCGGCCGTTCCAGCTCTATGGGTAAGCGTATAAGTACAGTCTCTGTTTTATGCTCAAATTAGACTTAAGTACCTGGGTTTTTCCCATGTCAAGGTCCCTCCACTTGCTTTCGTTTATCTCATTTTCCTATTCTCTATCATTCAAATAATTGTTTTATAAGCCCCTCCTCCTCTCTAATAGATATAAAGCACTTTCACTAATGTTTCAGCTTTCCTCTGCAATTCGTGATCTTTAAAATTTGCTCATTGCATTATTCACTTTATTGTTTGTATGAAGTGTAATTAAATTTAATTTCAGGTCTACTTGGTACTCAAATCCATATACTAGAGGTTCATATAGTTATCGTACTGTACTGGCAGATAAGAATCAAGTTTGGGCCAAGGATTTGGCTGAGCCAATTGTAGATCAAGGAGGTTTTCCTGTGAGTACCAGCCTCTTTAAATAACAATTTTAATTTCCTAGCCTCTTGGGCTACAGATTTGACTGAGACTATTCTAAACCAAAGTGGATTTTCTTCGAGTGCTAATTGTCTGCTTCAGTGTGGTGTTACACCCCATATTGCTATGTTGCTTTCATTTTGGAGTAGTTATACTTATGTTTGGCTCAAACTTGAAAAGGAACTTTTAAATAGGCCTATCCGTCTCATTGGACGTCTCAGACAAGGTTAAATTTTGAGTAGTGTTATGTTTAACATTCTTACGACTACTATGACCTATATGATTAGCAGTGCACAAATATCGACCACATAATATATTGTCCATATTTTATAATGACCTTTGTGATCTTGGTCTAGTTTGTTACGCAGACGATGTCCTGCTTATTGATTCAGACATCTCTATATTATAGGTCAAGCTTGATTCACTAATTTTCGGTTATTAACTTCTATGAATTGTTTTTAATGCGACACAGACTTGGTTTCTCGTTTAAAATTTCTGTGGTAAAGAAACATCTTAGAAATTATAGAGTTTATCTCTCTGAAATATTCAGGTCTCCTTTATGGTCCAGATAAGCATTGTACTCGTGTACGTACGGTAGAACATGCCCTAGTAGTTTTCCATGTCAACTATGCCAAACTTGCTGTGACAAAGTAGGTTTATTGCAAGCGTGTACTTGCCAAGTTGTATCGCTCCCTGGCACCGTGTAATGTGACCCATTTGTTTTTCCATTGCACCACGCGCTATATGTTGCGCCACTTTGGGATTTGCTATCTAAAACCGAGCAGTTGCAGATTTATTCGGGATTTTGTCGTTATTTGACGTGTTTATTAAGTCTCCCGTTGTTTTTCAGGAATAGTTCTATTTTGAAAAAAAAATTCTGTTCCCAACCCCTTAGATGTCATGAATCGTGTAGAGCTCAATGTGTTTAACACCAATATATAGGGGAGAATGGGGTGAACTTGGACACTTTTTAGTTTTCCAAGCATAATTAGGCACTGGATTGACATAAAACAACTTAGTATGGGTCGTTAGAAAGGTAAAAGTCTGGCTAATAATGGTAAATTTTGTTCAGATTTTTTAGAGATCACCCTGAAGCGTGAGTACCATGAAAGTAGGACCTTGCCAAGTGTCCAGTTTCACCCCGTACACGGGGTAAAATTGGACAGGCATGGGGCGACCTTGGACAAGGCAGTTTTAAGCAATTAAACTTTATTCAAATACAGAATATTCCCGTTGAATGATACATAATCACTCAATATCGTATGAAAACTCAAAATCGCATAAAAAATCAGCCAGGAATATTGCACAGGCATCTGGGTTTCAACTAGGATTGTCATTTCAAAGCGTATATTGAAAGATCACAACCAAAGACAAGCCCCTGAACTGCACGACCGGCTCCACCAGCTGAAGAGGGACAGGAAGCTTCAGTTCTATGTCGGTAATGTCTATGTCAGCAATATCGGGAAGCTCAGGAAACATGAATTTGTCCCCTTGTTTCCGAAGAAAGTTAACCCTCACAAACTGCTTTTCTACAACACCAACAACTTCGCCAACATAATACACATGGGCTTTCTTCTTTCCATGCTCGAACTTGACCAGAACAAAGTCTCCGGCTTGAATGACCTTGTCTATGTCATCCTTATCAGCCTCGTGGAGGTGTAGAGAATCGTCAGATGAACTTTCGTCAAGTTCAAGGTCACCACCACTACTTTCCCCTGGAGATTCAACTTGCTTTCGTGTCTTGGCAGTGGGCTGCTTGGACATTGGCTTTTTACTCTGCTTTTCCTTTCTCGCTCGTGCTTCAGCTTCTAAAGCATCTTTTTCGGGTGTATCGGTAAGAATACGAGTTCGACCTTGCTATCTCGCATTCCTTCTGGGTTTTGTCACATCTGCTCTCTTATATGGTCTTACCGCTTCAGGAGTTTGTTTTCCTTGCTCGGTTTTGGGACGAGAAGGTGGAGGAGGAGAGGGAGAGTGTATTGGTTCCATATCAAGTAACGAATCAACCGGGGGTGGAAGATTTGTCACCTCAGCAGGTAGAAAGTCTAACTCAGAAATTACACTTCTGTTGAAGGGCCAAATTTCAGCTTTCGTGAAACCAACTGTTATATTTTCCGGGTTGAACTTGCAAAAGAATGATTCTTTACAGAGCTGGGCAGTCTCATGAATCGTAATTCGTTGACCTGAATGGATCTGCAGACAGGTGTCCAGTGATTCTTTCATCGCAAACATGAATGGTCCGTAGACAGAGACGTCCAATGGCTGTAAGCGGTGGGAATAATGGGGAGAAAAGGTCAGGAGGTGGACCCAGTTGTCTTTGCACAGCCGCACTAATTCCACCGAAACATGGCTATCGTTGTTGTCAAGTAGCAGTAGCACAGGGTCTTCTTTCGATGGCTTCACCATCTAGATGAAGTGCTCAATAGAAGCTACAAAATTGATGGAGGTCATCCAACCACTAGGGTGAGAAAGCCTGAGACATCCTGGGGAGCCTTCTTGATAAAGCCGGTCGTTCACCTTCATCCGTGGGAATATAAATACGGGGGGAAGAGCTTGACCAGTGGCAGAAATAAACCGTAGCATTGTAACATTTTCCCCTCTCTCTGCTGACACTGTCTGGGAAACTTGCTTCGATCCTTTCCTTGCGATTATTTTTGGAGCTGGCAATAC
Organism: Artemia sinica; assembly: GCA_027921565.1. Classification (NCBI taxonomy): domain Eukaryota; kingdom Metazoa; phylum Arthropoda; class Branchiopoda; order Anostraca; family Artemiidae; genus Artemia; species Artemia sinica. The sequence goes on along the minus strand of CM051259.1, from coordinate 10,152,351 downwards.
AGTAGGAACCCCAGTCTCATCACAGTTCCAGATACGGTTCGGTGGTAACTTGATTTTTTTGTAGAGTTTCTGCAGGTTGTCAAAGAACAGATTCACAACCACTGAATTGAAGCCAGCAGCCTTTGCCTGGCTGGTATTTTCAGGGTTACGAATAGATAGCTCTGGGTTTCGTCTCATAAAGCCTGAGATCCAGTCAGCCCCAGCTATGTCGTCTCGCACCCAACTCTCTGGCGTTTCGACGCCAATCAATTTGCCCCATTCTAAGGCAAGTTTCCTCACTTCTTTCGGATTGAGGCCGTCATTCATCAGTTGAAATTTTAGGAGATACTCTACAAGCTCTTTTTCTTGTTTGTCAGAGAAAACAGTTTTTCTCTTCAGGTTGGGCGATGGGCTTGGGCGACCTGGAGGTGTAACTGGGTTCGCTCGAAGTTCTTCAGCAATTCCTTGTACATTTTTCAGAGCGTAGCCGACGGTTGATTTCTTCAGTCCATAGGTTTTTGTGGCATTTCTAATAGATAGTCTACGCTCTAAGACTGCATTCACCGCCTTCTCCATGGATTCGGCATCTGGTAGATCATATTTCCTGATGTAGTTGCGAATCATTGTCCAACTAGAAAGAACCAACAGTAAATGCACAGGAAATAACCAGAAAATAACTTTAAGAGGCTATGATATGTCCTGTGTCAAAGGTGATTCCTTTTATTTTATAGTAGGCAAAAAGAATATGTTTTGTTGAAGTATAACTAAAAGTTAAATAAGAAATTTAGCGAAAAAGAAAGCAATTAGTTAATAAAAAAAAACAGAAAGGTTAAGATATGAAGGGTATTTGCTTGTGACTGGTAAATATTTATTTTTAATGCTATAATATATTGAAATCCATCGTATTGCGCAAAAAATTTTCCATCCAAGAAACATAACCCGTTCCCTATAAGGTAGAAGACACTTATCTAATGTAAGTTCATATTCCACTACCAAAAAGAAAAACCAAGGAAAAAAATAGTCCTTTTTGCAGTTCAGACCGAAAATCTAAACATAAATTCACTATATAACAAACCATGATCCTTATAGAAACCCAATAGAAAAAAAGAAGAGAATATAAAAACCCTGTTTCGAATAAATTTGTTTTTTATTTTTTTCTTAAACTCAATCAAACTGCAGGAATCTATAAACTTTCTCACTATGGTTTTGTCAGAGACGTCCTAAGATTCCTTTTACGCATAATACCATAGTTATTTATTGTACTTAATGCCATATAACGTTAATTTAGAAATTATTTTAAACATCAAAGAAGAATCATCCGAATTTCTACGTTTTTGTGTTTGGTTGATGGATTGAGAAGGACAAGGATAAATATGTTGAATATTGAGAATTGATGAGATAATAAAGAATAGGGGTGGTATAGTCGCTTATTAGTTATTTTTATGTGATAGGTTTTTTTTGTTTTTTTTTTCATTATTATTTTTTTGTTCGTTCTTTTTTCTTTTTTTTTAGGCCTAGTTGGGGTAGTGATCTCCTTTACAAGCTTAGCTTCTGGATTTTGTTATTTTTGGTTGATGAATAAACCCTTATTTATTTAAAAAAAAAAAATAAAAAAAAATGAAAACAGAACAGAAAATGATAAACAAAAATGGCACGGGGTGAAGTTTGACACGCGGGGCAACCTTGGACAGTATCCAAAGTCGCCCCCGAATTGCTGTCCAATCTCGCCCCTATCGAACAAAGTCAAAACTGCATTTTTATGGCCCATCTTGATGAATGCCAGCTATCCTAACCACTAGTTACAAGCACGTATGCTTACCATTGTACCGTCGGAGACTTATGAAATATAAGTCACATATAACACATGATTATAAATTCGTTAACTAGAATAAAGAACGAATATAAAGTTATTATAAAAGGCACTTCGATATAGTTACATAAAGGATATATATAGTTCAGTATAAATGGGGACTATGTAAGTTTCGTCAGAAATATCTGAAACCTAATAAACAAAAAACTACTGCACATAGTAACTAAAAGTTAAGTTAATAGTACATTAAAATACGATCATTTGAATAACAAACCATTGCTTACATTGGACTTAGTTAGCTACTTGATTGTTTGAGGTTCGTCTCTTACTATTTCAAAGAAGAAAATGCCGTAGGCTTTTTCCTGTTTGTAATCAGGTTTATATTTTGTACATACAAGCGCCTCAAATCGTCAGGGATTTTGTAGTCAAGGCACAACCTTTGTACGTTGTAATGGAATTCTCACTGCTCGAGGAGGCTTAACGTCTAATAACGTTTAAATGTGTCATTCTAAAATACAAGGCCGTACCCAGGGGGAGGGGGGTTAAGGGGGTTTGAATACCCCCTGAAATGTTTGTCTGACTTTCAAAAACGTAACAAAAATGGATATAAACAAATTTTTATGCGTTTTTTGAGGTTTTTGTGTAAACCCTCCCCCCCCCCCTTGAGAAAAAATCCTGGGTACGTACTTGCTAAAATAACCAAGACAATTTTCCCGTTTTTTCTAATCAAAATGGCTATTGAATCAAATTAAGTTTAATGACTCAATATAACGAAGCAACAAAATGACGAACCCCAATGAATTAATAAAAACAGACCACAAAATTAGGAAATAAAAAGCTAGAAGAAGAAAGGAGAACAAAAGTGAGAAAACAATTAATTTCGAGTAAGCAGTGCACAGGAGATGACCCTAACATGGGTAAATAAACAAAACCAATAAAAAAGTCTTTGTAAAGGGCTTATTCCCTATGACATAAAGCTCAATAAATAATATTTATAATTGTCTTTTTCAAATTATACTGGTTATATCCAAATTAAGGGTAGGGATTTGAAGTCGAGTGTGCAGTTGTGGAGATGAATTTAGCTATCACTTGACTATGAGTTAACTCCAAATTTCAAAACTACATTTATCTGATTGCCTAGTTTGATTAAACTGCATAGAAATTTTTTATCATATACAACATCACAATTGCTGAGGGATTTGAACTCAAGTATCTAATTATGGAGAAGGGTTTAATAACTACCTTACGGAGATAGCTAAAAGATGAGCTGATCAATAATATGATGGATTGTGGCTTGAGTGGTTTCAGCCACTCAAGCAAACACTAATTCGAATATTTGAGTATCCAATTGTGGAGGTGTTTAATAATCACCTTGCGGAGATAGCTAAAAGATGAGCTGATCAATAATATCATGGCTTGTGACTTGAGTGGCTTCAGCCACTCAAGCAAACACTAATTCCAATAGTCGAGTATCCAGTTGTGGAGAAGTGTTTAATAATCACCTCACGGAGATAACTAAAAGATGAGCTGATCAAGAATATGATGGCTTGTGGCTTGAGTGGTTTCAGTGTCTGTAAAGTGGCTTGAAATCGCATAATCAGAGTCTCTTAGCCACCGTCTTTAAGTAACTTTATTTTCCTATTCATGATAAACTTATTTCAGATTTTGATGTTTGCCGGCGAGGCTACCCACGACCATTTTTATTCGACTGTTCACGGTGCTGTTGAATCTGGCTGGAGAGAGGCTGAAAGACTTATAGGCGCTATTAGGTAATACTATGTTCACAAGTAAGGAGCAAAGTGCAAGGGTAACTCATAAGAGTGGAAACTGGCGCTAGTGTCGTCCAGTTGATGAAAGATGGCAGGCAAGTATAGTGAGGATAAGTGTTTTGTAAGGGCTGAAAGGTTAGGACGATTTTTAAGGTTAGTAATGGAGCATAGAAATAGAATTTTGTATTTTTATAATGTCTTTTATGTTGTCTGATTTAATTAGAATCAAGTTTTTTATTTTGTATTACCGTGGTCCTAGGGCTTTTAGAGCAATAAAAATTATTAGTATTAATATTATAGAAAATCAAATGACAAGTAAGAAAATATCTCATTTTAAAGAAAATTCTTCTCAATCTGAAAATTAGTTGACTAAGGATCGAAACACCATCAACTTCATCTAGCGCTTTTTGTTTCTTTGCATTTTTTCAGTATAATAATCGTAATAATTTCAGTTTATTGAGAAAAGTTTATTATGGATAGTTGGAGTAGGAGGGACCGTGGGTTAGTATTCTTGGAATTCGCTCTTTCTGTTTATATAATGGTTTTGAGAGCTAGCTGCGCTTTCTACTAAATTTTCGTGACTGAATGTTTGTATCGTAAAGACATGACTTGTCGCGTATTACTGTATGTATTTGTAATATATATGTGACATAGGGGAATTTTGGAAAGAAGGAGTTAAGGTACATTATTTAGGGTGAATTCCCCTGGGGCAAGAATAAAGTGTTTAGGAAGAAGGCATGGGCAATTTGTTTTATGTTTTGTTTATGTAGAGTAATTAATTAGACTCGAATTTTTCGTTTTGTATTGCCATGGCCCACTGGCGGATCCAGGAGTCGGGGATGAGAAAGGGGACTCCAGGATGAGAATTTGAGAGAAACTTTCCAGGAACAGTTGAATACTAAACTTGAGAGTTTAAAATTTGATAATGTGGAAGATGGTTGGAATAATTTTAGAAAAATAATTTGTGAAGTTGTTGAAGGTGCCTTAGGGAAGAAAGCTAGAACTGCAGCTAAGAATATTAGTGAAAAAGCTTTATGTTTAATAGAAAGGAGAAAGGACTTGTACAAGAATTATCTGAGTGAAATGATCGTATGAAAACAAAAGAAATGTAAAGAAAGTGGAGGAAGCTTTAAAATATGAACTAAGGAGGTGTGAAGTGGAGGCCATGGATAAAATTGCCGAGGATCTGGAAGATGCAGCTAGACGGCATAATAGTAAAATATTGTACTGGCATGTTAACAAACTGAGAGGGAGTAGTCAATCCGGACTTGGCCCAGTTAAAGATAGGAATGGGGTCGCAATTAGCGATAAGGAAAAACTAAAGAGAGATGGGCGGAACATTTTGAGAATTTGCTTAACCGAGATAGAGTTGCAGGAAAAAATATAGAGGAAAATGAAAAAGTTTGTGATACCTTGGATGTGAAGGAAGATTTGTTTTGTGAGGAGGAATTAGCAACAGTACTAAAAGGATTAAAGAATAATAAGGCTTCAGGTGCTGATAGGGTGGTAAATGAGTTTCTTAAATATGGTGGCTCTGAGGTAAGAAATAAGTTACTGAAGATTATGAATATGATTTTTGAAAAAGGGGAAGTACCTATCGATTTTAGGAAAACCTTAATTAAGTCACTTTATAAGAAAGGTGATAAAAGTGAGTGTGGTAATTATCGAGGCATTAGTCTGGTCTCTTTAGGTAGTAAATTACTTAGTAATATGATACTTTTTAGACTGAGAGATGCCGTAGACAAAGTTTTAAGAGAAGAGCTGTGAGAGAAGAGCAAAAGGTAGAGGATGTGTCGACCAAATTTTCACTCTTAGGCTAATAATTGAGAAGTGCCTGAGTTTTCAAACACCTTTGGTCCTCAGTTTTATAGATTATGAGCAAGCGTTCGATTCTGTTGATAGAAGAGCTTTTGTAAGGATTTTATCCTTGTATGGTATACCAGACAAATACATTAAAGTGATTAGTGCTATTTACGAGAATAACACTGCTGCGGTTAAGGTAGGAAATGAGGTTAGCAGCTGGTTTTGTATTAAATCAGGAGTTAAGCAGGGTTGTGTTCTATCCCCCTTTATATGGATTATTTTGATAGACTTTGTTTTAAGGAGCACAGGAAAGGCAATGGGAGACCACGGAATCAAATGGGGAGGAAAAAGTCTCCTGGACTTGGATTATGCTGATGATTTAAGCATCCTAGATGAAAGTGTGAGCAAAATGAATGAAGTTTTAGAGGTTTTGCGAGTTCAGGGTGCTAGAATTGGTTTGAAAATTAATGTTAGGAAGACTAAGTCACTAAGGCTAGGAATAAGCGAAGATGAAAAGGTGACGTTGGGTAATGAAAAGATTGATCAGGTGGGCAGCTTCACTTACCTTGGTAGTATTATTAGTAAAGATGGTGGGAGCAGTGAAGATGTTAAATATGGAATAGCCAAGGCTCAGGTTGTTTTTTCACAGTTAAAAAAGGCCGGAAGAATAGGAAGATAAGTCTGCAAACCAAGATTAGAATATTAGAAGCTACCTGACTGACCGTATTTCAAACAATAGGCTCTACGAAAAATGTGGTTCAATACCGCTCTCTAGGGCTATAATGAAAGAAAGGTTGAGGTGACTAGGGCACGTTGTGCGGATGAAGGATGACAGATTGCCGAAGATTGTTCTTTTCGGCCAACCATCTAGGGCTAAACGGAAAGCAGGTCGTCCCCGTCTGGGGTGGGAGGACGTCATAAAGAAAGATTTAAAGGAAATGGGAACTTCGTGGGCGGGTGTAAAAAGGGAGGCTTTGAATAGATTGGGGTGGAGGAGGAGCGTGCGTAGCTGCGTTGGCCTCAGGCGGCTTGGTGCTGCGGTGAGTTGTTAGAAGTAGTAGTAGTATAACTTACAACCATTTCCCTGAGGGTTGTGGGGGAGGGGTTGTCATCCTTAAAGACCTAATTTCCAAAACTTTCAACTAAGCTTGAATAAAATGGTTATCTAAAAATTTTGATTGGATGTGTTTGGGGAAAAGGTGGACGTGAGAGGGGGGTTAGTTGCCCTCAAATCAATTTCGACTATTAAAAAGGGTACTATCCCTTTGAATGTCAAATCGAATGAGCCCTTTTTCAAGTTTCTACGGCAAAGATTTCAATAAAAACCTTATATGCCTCCAGGGCATAACTTAAAACCTTGCCCTGAGGGTTGTGGGGGAGTGTCCTCCTCAAAAAAACATTTTCTATCCGGGAAACAACTACGCTGAACAAAATGGCTATCTCAAAATTTTGATTGGATGTATTTGGGGGAATGATGGGCGTGGGGTGGGGGGTTCTAGTTTTCCTCCAATCACTTTCGACTATTAAAAAGGGTTCTAGTCCTTCGAATTTCCAATCCAATGAGCCTGTTTTGAAGTTTCTACGACAACGCTTTCTATAAAAACCTTATATGCCCCCAGGGCATAACTTAAAACCCTTGCCCTGAGGGTTGTGGGGGAGTGTCCTCCTCAAAAAAACATTTTCTATTTGGAAATCAACTACGCTGAACAAAATGGCTATCTCGAAGTTTTGATTGGATGTGTTTGGGGGAATGATGGGCGTGGGGGGGCCTAGTTGCTCTCCAATCACTTTCGACTATTAAAAAGGGCCCTAGAACTCTCGATTTCTAATCGAATTAGCCCCTTTTGAAGTCTCTACGACGGCGCCTTACATATGAAGTACCCTGCTCTAAAGTAAAATTGTAATATATGGTACATTGTGCCAACATTGTTCTTATATGCCCTCAGGGCATAACTTAAAACCCTTGCCCCGAGGGTTGTGGGGAAGTGTCCTCCTCAAAAAGATATTTTCTATCTGGAAATCAACTACACTGAACAAAATGGCTATCTCGAAATTTTTATTGGATGTATTTGGGGGAATGATGGGCGTGGGGGGGGGCTAGTTGCCCTCCAATCACTTTCGACTATTAAAAAGGGCACTAGTCACTCCTATTTCCAATCGAATGAGCCCTTTTCGAAGTTTCTACGACAACTCCTTCGATACGAAGTGCCCGGGTATGGAGAAAAAAAAAAAAACACACATTGTGGCCACATCGTTCTTTACCATACCGTATTTACCGTTCTTTATCATAGGCAGCGCGCTAGCGCTGCCTATGATAGAAGTCGAATTTTTCATTGGAATATTTTTCCGTAGTCGAATTTATCCAACATTGAATTATATAACAAATACTTGAAATAGTTTTCGTAATAATAAACTTTACAATTGAAAAGCATATTACAATTGAACTTAACTGTCAATAGTGTAGAATAGTTAGACCGTATAAATATGCAAAAAGGTTTGCCGAATAAATGCAATGAAATTAAAGTTCTTAAAAAACCTCTTTCTTTTCACCCTGCGAACATTGGTCCCTGGTACTTTTTTGTAATTTGTGTATTGTTTTTAGGTAGCGTGATTTCATTAGAATCGAATTTTTCCGTGTTTTAATGATTTGTTTTACTTTTTTTCTTTTTTTTTAAATTAGAATCAATTTTTTTCTGTTTTTCTGTTTTTGAAGCCCTCAGGCTTCTAGAGTAACAAAAGTTGTTATTGTTGTAAAAAATCTAATGAATATTCAGGAAATCTTTCATTTTGAAGAAAACCCTTTTTAGTAAACGCTTTAATTCAGGATCGAATGCCCAACTATTGCACAACCAATTTCGCCAAATAATTTTTACAACCAATTTCGCCAATTAATTTTCTATGGGACAACCAAAGGCTATAGAAAATTCATTGGTGGTATTGGTTGTGCGATAGTTGTGTATTCGATCCTGGATTAAAGCGTTTATAGAATCAAAAAGTTTCTCTTCAAACTGAAACATCAAGAAGTTGACTTGACTTCCCTTCCACCTATATTTTGAAAATTCTATTTTTGATATTTTCATTGATAACAAAAAAAATTGCGTCTGCTTTAAATATTTAAAAATAAATTTTCGCCCTAACCTAACCTCTTGTACATTTTTGTGAATGGACGCCACTGATGTTATGCCTATTTAAAGCGTGGTGTGTATAAAAATTACTGCAGCTCCATCCCAATAATTGTCTCCCTTTCTAACATCTATTTTCTTTATCCGAAAAAAAAAAATAAAAACTTACTACTTATAAAAACAAGCTATACGATGCATAAGCCACATTGTACAATCGCGAAATTAACGCGGACACAAATCTTTTTGATCTTGGGGGGGGGGGGCAACGAAACAAAACTTTTTGTTTGATAATTCAAATCATAAGTTCCGTGAAATTCGGGTCAAGTTAGGGTTTGTAAGAGCTTGAGGCCCTTGGTATGTCTCTGAATTAAGGCCTACAGATCTTCAGGCTTTTACAGTGTCCATGCTTTTCAGTATTTGGAGAGACTCCGAAAAGCTGTTTTACTGCTACTAGTAACAACTCACTGAAGCATCCAGCCGTCTAAGCCGACATAGCTACGCACGATCTTCCTGCACCCCAATCTAATCGAAACCTCCCTCTTTGCACCCTCTTAAGATGTTGCAATTTCTATTAAGTCCTTTCTTATGATCCCCTCCCACCTTATTTGGGGACGACCTATTTTTTGTATGGCCCTATATGGTTGGTGTGATTAGGCCCTATATTGGCCATATAAAAAACAATCATTGGCAATACATCGTCCTTTATCTGCAGAACTTGTCCTAGCCATCTCAACCCTTTCTGTCATTGTAGCCCTAGAAAGCGGGATAGAACCACATTTTTTGTTCATATTACTGTTTGAACTAAGGTCAGTCAGACGGGTACCCAAAAGAATCCGTAGGCAATTCCCCTGGAAAACATCTAACAAATCTTCCTCCATTTTTTGGAGCGCCCATGTTTCAGAACCATATTTGACAACTGTCATCACTGTTGCTTATAATATTATAATCTTTGTTTGTAGACTTATCTTCCTATTCGTCCAAACTTTTTTCAACTGTAAACAAAACACGTGAACCTTGCTTATTCTGCTTTTAGTGTCTTCACTTCGTCCACCATCTATACTACTAACAGTACTACCTATGTAAGTGAAGCTATCAACTTGATCGTTCTTGTCGTTGCTCAACGTCACTTCTTCAGCTTTACTTATTCCCAGTCTAAACGACTTAGTATTTCAAAGCTATTCTTCGCCCGGAAATCTCAAATCTTCCAAAAAAAAATCATTTATTTTGCTAGTATTTTCATCTAGGACACTCCGATCATCAGCATAATCTAAGCATAGGAGAGTTTTAATTTCCTATTTCATTTCATTCTATCCCATAGCCTTTGTCGTACTTCTTAGAACAAAGTCCATATAAACGGGGATGAATCATCTGCCCCCCCCCCTCCCTTCTGAAATGTTTTTCTGAATCGTAAAAATATAACAAAAATAATTTTACGCGTTTTTTAAACCCTCCCCCCACCCCGAAAAAAGTCCTTTTGTACCCCCCCCCCCCCTCCCGAAAAGAAATCCTGGGCATGGCCCTGAACCGAGACTTTGGCTTTTGTCCTGAAGTGAGGTCAGTCCTAGTTATACATTATTATTATTCAATATCTAGGGTTGTTCCAAATCTTGTTTAATCTTAGATATTGTTTAATCCTCAGTGCCAACCCTGTGCGTAACCAAGTTCCCATGGAGTTTGAAAAGCGGTTCTCTGTTGATAATAATTTCATTCGACTATTGTAATTTTGTCTATACGCTTATAATTTCAAATAAGATAGTCGCATAAACGAATTTATTAATTCAACTGAATAAACAATTTAAGTAATAAACTAATTATTGTTTGTGTCGAAGCCGTCAGCAATTAATAATTTTTATTAATTTCTAATTAGTATTTTTTTTTCTTAAAAACTTACCTAACTCATAGACATCCAAGGGGAGGGAGTTACCGTCCCTTCCTGTTTTATGGTGGGCCGTCATTTATGGAATAAAGAGCTAGTTTAGGTATTTTTGCCATCAATGTTGCCCATAAATTATTTTTCAAGCCAAGGGATTTCAACTCCGAAACCTTCACCCTCCCTGTGCTTTGAGCATTGCCTTGGATAGGGTTGTCTACCCTTCTATACTAAAGGAAAACTTAATTGACATATTGACTAAGACTTTGCACTCTAGCAGTGAGAGCAGTGGCACCACTTCATGAAAATATTGAAGGGTATATTATGTGTCTTTCAAAATTTGGGGGTGGAATTTTTTCTGTGAAAATACCAAAAAATGGTATTTTTATTGAAAATGCCAATCCAAATCTATTTTAGGGAGAGCCCAAAAATCTAGAAGAGAGGAAGGGGATAAATGCCCCCGCCGATCGGTGTGACTGATCCAGAAAATCTATAACTTTACTGTCTCTCCAGGCCCTACGTTAAATTTTCAACCTAACAAAATGCCCAGGAAAAATAGCCTTATTCGAATATAGCAGCATGGGTTTCGGGAGTGACCACTTTCATTGCAACATCTGTAAATAAAGGTCTTAAATAGCAGTGGGCTCGGAGGATGACAGCTCCCTCGAATGTTCTTGTTGTTTCTATACGTTTTAAAGTTCAATCTTCAGTTAAAGCCTTTAAGTAAAAGATTTTTCTATAGTTATCAAATATCAAATGCTAAAGGTGTTTAGAGTAATTAACGGGGGTCTTCGTGGTAAGGCACGTCCTAATAGTAGTTAACTCTCAAGTGAAAGTATCAATGGAGGTGTAAGCGTAATTGGAAGTTTGCTTATGAAGAACAGTTAGTGCAAAGTGTATTTCAAAAATGACAAAAGAGGGAATTATCAAAAAATCCAACCTCGCTTACATTACTGCAATCAACTCAATAAATTGGTATCATCAACTGTATCGAGAATTTAATTTTATAAGATTTTCAAATATATCCACTATTATGTAACTAAACTTATATACCAGAATGACATTTCAAATATCCATAACCTTGCCCCTTTTTTATAGCCTAGTCAAGGAGTAGTTTCAATTAAATGAAAAGGTTAATCTAAGTCGTGCTCCCCCAATAACATGCGAGCACTTTACTACCGAGGTGGATTAAGGAGGATTTACTCGTATATTCTTGCCAAAGAACATCAGTCTTCCAGTGTTCTACTGGCCGCAAATCTCAATTTCTTAGAGAGATGGCTTGCTAGCCATCTAATTTCCTTTTAGTCAATACATGTTGATTTGGAACTTTATTCCTTTAATTTCCTTTTTTCCTTTTAGTCAATTCTTTAATTTTTCCTTTAATTTCCTTTTTTCCTTTTAGTCAGTTTTTCAATTTTTCCTTTAATTTCCTTTTAGGCAATAAAAATTCCTTTTAGTCAATTCATGTTGATTTGGAACTTTATTCCTTTAATTTCCTTTTTTCCTTTTAGTCAATTCTTTAATTTTTCCTTTAATTTCCTTTTTTCCTTTTTGGCAATAAAATTTCCTTTTAGTCAATTCTTTAATTTTTCCTTTAATTTCCTTTTTTTCCTTTTAGGCAATAAAATTTCCTTTAGTCAATTCAGGTTGATTTGGAACTTTATAAAGAAAAAAAAAATCAAAGTTGTTTTGTGATAATTAGAAATCCATTCTATCAAAAATGGCATTGCAAGACAGAGCGGTGTAATGAAAACACCCCTATGTAGCTAATTTGGAGAATGTGAGCTTCCTAATTAATATTATTTTTTTGTGTTAGATCAATCTTTTCTTCCAGGACATCCAATTTGTGATTGTACCCATTCCTTCTCTAATGTATTACGAAGCCGAAGAACCAGTTACAAATAAGTTTCAGAAGCTCGACTTGGAGTAGTAATAGTTATAGTGGTTTTAGAGTGGTTTTAGAGTGGTTGTTGTCTTCTTTTGTTTCTAAATTCTTTATTTCAAAAGCAATAGATTGAAGGTTGACAACTGCTTTTTGTATCTGCTTTTTGTATCAACTGCTTCTCGTTCTCTTTTCAGTGGTTTTCAGTGAGCTATTTGACTCTGTCTTGGCAGAACGTTCTATCTCAAAAATCGTAGTCTCGAAAAAATCACTTCAAATGTGAGCAAAGTGACCTAAGTTGAGATTGTGCGTTATGCCTTGAGCACCGTGAAATCATTGAATCTCAAAACTCATGGCAAAACGTTACAATTTTTTTAACCATTTTTTGTGTATACATGGGTGTACTTAGCTTCGTCTCTACCATACCTACCGTACCATACCTATGAAATCTTTACTAATAAAGATTCTGTACTGCTGGATTATTCTGTCATTCCAGCAGTTTCTTTCCAGCTTTTTCAACTGCTTTTTCATCCATATCTAGTGTAAATTTGAAGTTCTAGGGGGGAGGGCACCTGCTCCCCTCTCCCCCTCCCCTTCCGTACGCCCATGTGTGTATATGTATACATAATATATACATACTTATAATATATACTGATATTAATATACATATATAAAAACAGTCTTGTTTCATAATACATACGTGTATGTGCTCTCTTTATGTATGTTTTTTTCAGAAATGGCTCCATATTCTTTTTTTTAATTGTCACGCTAAGATTTTCTGGCCTGAAAAAAAACGATCTAGATAAGTTACGAGTTTTGGGAAATTCGTTTAGAGCCTAAATTTTGGAAAATATTTTTCATGTGAATGGCGTCATACTCGTATGTGTGAGGATGGGAGAAGTAAAGGATGATGTAAATCAACGTGCTGCTTTACTGGAACAACAACGCCAAAATTTGCAGCTCATTTTACTGTGCCAGATGGTGTAAATTATAGACAGTTCAGCACTGCTGCATGCAATGAAGTATGCGTAGTTCTTACTCTTAACGCTGACCATAGTTTCCCGTCAAATGAAGCTGTTGTAAAAAGACGTGGCAAAAATCTCGTCAGTTTAAGAAATACCGACCATCGTGTGGAGCCCTTTACCTAACCATTGTTTTATCCAGCTGAAACGTCAAGATGATCCCGTAGGTATGCCTCTTCAAACACCCGGTCTGTGTAAGGCAAGTTTAAACGCTTTATATTTCGGTGGACGACTTTTCCAACATTATCTTGTCGATACATATATTCGTGTTGAACGTGATCGCATCAAATGGATAAAATTTAATCAGAAAACTATTTTAGTTGATACCTACGTAGGTTTTATGACTTCTCAATGACTTAGCTGCGAAACAGAATTCAGTTACTGGTGAAAAAGTAATACTACCGTCACCAATCACCCGAACAACACATCACTATGCCCAACATTTCGAAAGTGCAATGTCTATTGTTTATCGCCTTAGATCACCAGATTGCTTCATAACTATGCCTTCACAACGCATATCGTATTATTGCTTCCAAGCTAAATACGATAGCAACATAAGGTTGAAATTCTGGTTTTTGGGTGGAATGATATGCTATGGAAGACATTGAGACTTGTGAAGATGACCAAAACATGGAATTTCTAAATTGATAAGAGTCAGCTTCTACTGGAGAACATGTGTATTGGCTTCTGCAAGGAAAAAAAAAATGAAATTGGGAACAATATTTTATGGGCTGCCAACTATGTTGAAAAAAATTTTTCATAGATGGACCGGGCGGTACTGGTAAAATGTTTGGGTATAAAACATTGTATCATATTCTTTGCTGCTAAAATCGCAAAGTAAAATGTATAGTGTTTACGGGAATAGCATCAACTCTAATACATTTGACTAGAAAGACTCAATTTCCAGTATGAAAACCGGTTCAAACAAAGCTATATAATTAGCTCAAGTTGATGTTTTCCTTATGGATGAGACACCTATGCTACCAAAGTGCGGCATGCAAAATATGGATCAGTTGTTGCGGGCAATTGCAAATCTAAACTTGCCATTTGGAGCGAAAATTCTAGTTGCTGGAGGTGATTTTCGTCAGTGCTTACCTGTTCAACCCTGAAGCAGGCGTAGAGAAGTACTAGATTTTTCGATAAAAAAAAAAGCCATTTGCGGAAGTATTTCAAATATTTTACCTTACAAAAAAAATGTGCATGTCGATCCTGAACAGGCAGCATTTGCAAGTACCTCCTGGACCTGGAAGATGGAAATCTTCCCAAAGATGATTTCAATAAAATATAATTTTTTGGAAGTATGATTTCCAGTGGTACTTCAATTGAGGAGGTGTTTGGAGATTTTTTACAAATCAAAATTACAATGGAATGAAGGAACGTGTTATTTTAGCTCTGCTCAACTAAGAAGTAAATAAAATAATTTCGGAAACTGTCGATCGTCTCCCAGGAGAATGCAAATCATATAAAATTATAATTCTGTGAGGGACAAACAAGAAGGAGGAATTGAATTTACATAAGAATTCCTTAATTCAACTGAAATTGCAGATTTGCCATCCCATGACTTTAAACTAAAGAATGATACGATTAATTATGCTAATGTGTAATTCGAAAATCCCATTACACTGGCGTGGCGCGTGCCGATATATATTGGCGTCCATGAGGGGGTGCAGGGGGGCGCCGCCCCCCCCCTCTGGTTGAATGACGCTGCCTTATATATATACATATATTTTTTTTTAGATTTCTATTATACAACTAGACCACGCCAAGTGCCAATAAGGGAAGGTCGGCGGCGGTGGGGGCAAGAAACAGTGGCGCGCCGCTGGCGCGATCATTGTTGACTATAAAAATTTTGTTTTGATCAGTCTTTTTCAAATCCCAGCTTTAATTTACATCAGATTTCGGCCTATTCACGAGTCAGAAACTTTGCGAGTCGCTGCCTGGAAGCTGGTCTTCTTTGTTATTCATCAAGAAAAGTAGAAATCTGGTTGAAACGAAATGGCTGTGGCATTTTAGAACCCTTGTATAATAGTTGAAATATCTAACAGCTATGTATTCCTAACAAAGTTAATTATCAAAATTAGTAGTATTTTTTCATCGAGCAACCGTCAACATCGATAAGAACTATCACCGTTTACATCACAGCTGGGTTGCAAAGGAAAATCTTTCCCCTTAGCTTTCATACTATCAAACATCCAGAAGGGATTTGGAAGGTATATCCTCTTTCAATCTAGATGGTTTTGATAATGAAGACCTGGGCTCTACAGACCAACCAAATGTTTTTTTAGCCCATGAAGCTGGTGGCAAATTGCCGTGCTCATTAGAGGTTCTAGCTCCAACCCTATCCCTACCTGCACTGCCATCCTCTCACCCAATGCTTTCAGTAAGCCCTGTGATTTTGCAGCCACTGTGAAATAGGACAATCACACCTGAACAAGTACAAACAGATCCCAGCACCACCAAGAAAACAAAATCCTTCAAGGAAGAAAGGAGGGTAGAACAAAAGTGTTCACTGATACATCAGTGAAAGCCAAGATTAAAACTGCCTTTGCTACAAGGAAGGCAAAGAAGAGGTTGAAAAGAAAAAATTGAAGCAAGAAAAACAAAGAAGCAGGCTGTGAAGGTATTTGGTGAGAAGACAGCGTTGAGGGTGAAAACGAAACTGGAAAGGTTCAAACAGTGACTGTTGATGGCAACTCAGACAGTTCTCTTGGGTAAGATAGTGAAAAGGAATGTGAACTTAGTTTTCATTTGGGTTGCAGTTCGCAACTTTGTAAAAGTCATCTCTGAGGGTCATTAGGGAAATGGTAGAACCTACTGCAGAGGTCAGTGTGACGACTATGTGTGGTGGGAGAGATTAAGTGTGAAAGTGGCTGGAACAGCCAGATCACATCTAATACATGGAAGAGGATTTAGAATAAACCTCCCCAGTACTTGGACAGTGTGTGATCTTGCACAAATGTTTTGACTAAAAAATATCTTCCCTAAACAAGGATAGGTTCTTATAATAAGAACCTAAACAGGTTCTTATTCTTGGACGTGATGCAGATAGTTGGGATTGGTTGACTACATTCTTATAGCCAAGTTTATTTAAATATGATTGCTCTTTTTCACAGCACATGTCAGTGATTGAATCTGTCCATGATTATTTTTAAGATCCTTGGTTCAAAATTGGGCAGTAGCTTATTTTCCAAGATTAGAGTCAAGCTAAAAATTTGCAATTACAATTAGGTCGCTACTATTAACTGTCCGTGCGTTCTAAATAGTTACCATTGCATATGGGTAAAATATTCAAACTATTGAAATACTTATTAAATTTAGACAGATTTATTAGAGAAAAATTAATTTTAAAGGTTGTATAATAGATATAACTATTGAGATGGTGATTAGGGAGACCTGCGTTTGTAGTTTTCTTCCCATTCATTTCTGTCGATGTCTGAAATAGATCCCCATCCTATAATTAGTCATATTCTAGTCTGCTCCCAGTAATTACACCTCCAGTCGTTTTATGACAAATAATGAAACACATTAATTGTCCTCGATGTTAAATTCAGCATTTAACAGTTAGGAACTTGTTAACTTTCAGAACCTATCGTTTTAAGCAACACATCTATGTCACGGAATCAAAACCTTAGTGTTTATAAACACCTGCCTAAGGCAAGGACTAAAAAAATATTGATTTTTTGCTATACCAAGTTGTCTTGAAATAGGGAGGTCCTTAAATCCCAAGTTCCTACATCGAATTTAATCTGTTTTCTGTTCGAAAGACAATTGTCTATTCAATGGATGAGCTACATCCATTGTAGGAACCCAAGTTCCTACATCGAATTTAATCTGTTTTCTGTTCGAAAGACAATTGTCTATTCAATGGATGAGCTAAAAGAACTAGTGCTGAATAAAAACTCACCCTGGGAGCACAAGGAATTCATGCAAATTAGTTGTGTGCACACTTGTTAGTTTAATTTTGAAATTGCACTTGATTTTTAAGCAGGACAATCGAAATCCTTAACCACACGAGAAAAGAAAAGCTCCAACATTGCGGTTGACGCAATAAAGAATTGGCTCAAATTAATTCAAAGTCAGCGGAACGCCACCACCAGCCTGGCGGTGTCACGACACAACGGCGGTAGTTGACCGGGTCTCTCGCCGGCGGCGTTCGATGCATGCGCCGGCGCTCGTTGGGACGCGGGTTCGTTGAGACACGTGTACTTTTGACAGAAAACTTCAAGCTAGAAATCTGCCGCTATTCACATCTCAAACGCCATCTCTTGGACTATCTGTGGATGTAGTATAGTGTTCTCTCGATGGGCCTTGTCTTATTAGGTAGCTACAACAATCCTAAAAAACTAAAACTTCTAAAAATCAAATATTTTACAATCCAGGCCAATCGTATCCCCCTCAACACATAAAGTAAATATCTTTAGTTTAAAATAAATTCCAACAATCATTGAAAAATGACTTCAAATCTATAATCTAAAAATTCATAAAAATCCTATACTATTTCTACATTCCCTAAACATTTTCTCAATTTTTGTTTATAAAATAAACTGCACTGATTCAAATCTTAGACCTCAAATCTAAAACCTACAATCTAAGTCTCAAATACTTCAACTCTAAACTCTATAAATTTTTTTTTTTTCTTTATATCATACAAAATCCTATATTATTTCTATATTCCATAAAACTATATTAAATCATAAATTCCATACATTCTAATTATTCAATTAAATTTAAATCTTACCTAATAATATAAACTTAGAAGAACTTAAACTTAATATATAAACTAAAAACTCTTTCTTTCGTTTTTGAATGCCAAAAACAAGGAAAGCTGATCCGTCGCTTTACGTCTGGAATGAGGAGGACATGAAGAAAGCAGTAGAAGCTCACCTTTATTTGATGCCACTTTGAGCAGCTGCTGAAGTTTACAATGTCAAGCGGTCAACTCTTAGCAGATATGCCTCTGCATTTCGTAGCAGAACAGATGAAGAAAAAGAAGAGTTTAGTTACACTCCCGCCTATGACAACAGGCGAGTATTACGATTGAGCCGGAGCTCCAACTTGAAGAGTATATCCGTCAAGCAGCCGGATTGCACTTTGATCTCTCCAGGAAGAGAGCCAGAGACCTTGCTTGGCTTATGGTGAAACGAAACGGACTTGCATATCCGTCAAGCTGGGACACAGAAAAGTCTGCAGGCAAAGACTGGTTGTATGGCTTTCTTAGAAAGCATCCTTCGATTTCGCTTCAAAGACCGGAACCTACAAGTATCCAGAGAAATCTTGGTCTCAATCATGTTGCTGTTGACACTTTTTACAGGAATCTCGGAGAGTTGTATTCAAAATATAAGTTCCCTGCTAGCCGGATCTTCAACCTCAATGAGACTGGGCTCACGAATGTGCAGACCAAGTATCAAAGAGTGCTGAGCTCGAAGGAATTAAGGCAGCTTGGTGCTACGACTTCCAAAGAGAGAGGAAAGATGGTGAGCATGGTTGGCACTATAAATGCCATGGGAGGATTTATTCCAGCCTTTCTGATTTTCCCACGAGCCTGTTTTGTAGAAAGGCTTCTTGATGGAGCCACCCCCTCAGACTGCTGGAATAGCAAGTGGCAAGCCTGGAAATGCTTGGATGACAAAGGATCTGTTTTTGCTGTATTTGGAGCACTATGTATCGCATGTCCACCCATCTTTTGAGAATCCTGTCTTGATTCTGATGGACAATCATGAAAGTCACACCAGTTACGATGCAGTTTCGTTGGCCAAAGAAAGGGGAATATATTTACTTACGCTCTCACCACACAAATCATTCAGGTTGCAGCCTCTCGACGTTTCGGTTTATGAACCTTCAAAAACTTACTGGTCACAGGCAATGGAGAACTGCTTGAGACTTCACCCTGGTTGAGCAGTGACGGAATATGAGATCGGTGAATTTTATGGGGGTTTGTTTTTTCTAAGGCCTTCTCTCAGACTAACATCACTAGCGGGTTCTCAAAGCCTGGAATTTTCCCGCTGAATACTGGAGTGTGGCAAGAGTCTGACTTTCTTCCTGCTTTGTGTCGAGAAGATACTACTGAGCCGGGAAATCAGTCTGCCGCTGTTGACGAAAATTTACCACATCCACAAGAGCTTTGGTTAAGCCAGAGTCCCAGTACTACAACCCATTCAACCTCGTTTGTTATGCTAGAAGATATTATACCCCTGCCAAGAAGGGAAGCTACAAAGAGAAAGACAGGCAGGAAGCCTGGAGTATTCAAGATATTGACTTCTACACCGGTGAAAGACTCGATCCAAGCTACAGAAAACGAAAGGAAGTTAAAAAAAGAGAAGAAGGATCTCAAGAAAAGCAGGAAAGCGGCTCTTGCTAAAAAGCCGAAGATTCAGAAGAAAACTACCAAGAGATTGCTGACGTTCAGTGACAAAAGCGGAGATGAAGCAGGACCAGGGGATTTTGAGTGTGACGACAATTCTGACGACTCGTTCTGCTCTGAAGATTTCCGATTCGCGGAAGAGGAGTCTGTGACTCCCAGTATCTGTTCCGGTGACTTTGTTCTAGTCAAGTACAAGGAAAAAGGGATCGAAATTCTACACTGGTGAAGGGCTTCAGGCCAACCCAGACGGCTACAATGTCAATTTTTTTAAACAAAACGTTCCAGTCTGGAGGTTTACGTTTCCAAAAGAGCGCGATGAAGCGTTTGTCGATAGCTCAGAAGTAGGGATGAAATTGCCAGTTCTAATGGTCTCGGGCGGAACTAAACGCATTGCCAAGATGATCAGCTTTGATGCACACCTGACCAACTGCTCTGTTCAATATTTTTTAAAATAAGTTTATTGTATTTTTACAGTTTTATACCACAAAATATACGAAATTTTAATTGATTTATCATGTTGTCCCAAAGTACCCACCACCCTGACACATAGTACCCGCACAAGTGGTACTCTGGGACAAAACGGGATCCTCTGAAAAATAAGTCTTGCTAATTTTACTACGAGCAATAAAAATCTGAAAAAAAATCCCAGTAAAAGCCAAATGATTTTGCCACAGATTGATGTTTGATACAAGAAAATCGGACTGTAAATGTAGGAGATATTGAGCTTTAAGTTGAACTTGTCCCAGAGTTCCCGACTCTCCCCTATATATATATATATATATATATATATATATATATATATATATATATATATATATTATATATATATATATATATATATATATATATATATATATAGGGCTGCCACGGAGGTCACTTTTTCCCTAAAAGTCACTAATTTTGAAAAGGTCCCTAATAAGTCACTATTTTGTTGAAAAGTTCCTAAAAGTCACTGTTTTGAAGAGGAACCTTGAAAAGCACATCAGGCCTATGAACTGCGTTCCCCTCATAATGCGTAGTGGTTGGCCACGTGCGAAATTATTTTGTTTTATTTTATGGCGCTTGGACTTTTTTTTTCATTCCCTTTTCAAATAATGCTTAAACGTGCGAAAACTTGTAATAAAATGGTTTTGTCAGATACACATTTGACAAACATGTAGACACATCTACACATATGTAGTGTAACAAAAACATGATTTGCGTTTCACCTGATCATTTGACAGTTGCAAAAATACTATTCCTTGTCTTAAGAATGTCCAGGACACAGTTTTGCCTATTTCAATGGCATGCTAACGAAGGTCATGGTAATATCCACTTTGTAGCAGAGGTAGATATAAATGTTTTGTTTTTTGTTTTTACATATTTTAATGTTATTCAATGTTGAAGGTTCTGGCAATGGGGAAATGTAAGTTCAACTCCACTTGGTTAAAAAAAAAGTCGACGACTCGGGACGATGCGTGGGTGACTGATGCGCATCCACAAAGAGTGATGAAGAGGCTTTTTGTAAAGTTTGTTGCAAGACTTTCAGTTGTGTTGAAGGGCGGCAAGCGATACTACAACATTCCCAAGGAGAAAAGCACGTAGAAAATGTGAGAGCTTCGCTGAATCCCTTGCAGCTAATTCTTCAGCCAAGATCTGCTGCCTGTGAACATTCGACTCTTGCTTCCGGAAAGGATCACCAAGTTGAACTGCCTATGATTGCAAAGAGAGATGCGTCGCTAAAGGTAGAACTGATTTGGGCTCTAAAGAATGTGGTATCAGATATGTCAGCAGCTTCGTGCGATGGTCTCGGTGATGTTTCTAGAGCAATGTTTGGAGATCCTGCTACTAAAGAATTCAGTCTTGGGCGAACCTAGCTCGGTTATATAATAACAGAAGCATTGTATCCATATTTTAGAAAAAGGCCTCTTGAAGACATTGGCTCTTCCTTTTTCACATTGCTATATGCTGAAATAACAAACGTCGAGGGTGTAAAAAACTGAACGTTATGATACGATATTGGTCTGAGTTAGCAGAAAAAGTTTCCTGCTGTCATTTGGAGACTTTCTTTGTTGGAAGAGCCACAGTAGAAGATCTGCTAGCACATTTGCAACAGTCCTTGGCTAATGCCGATTTACCTTCTGCTAATCTTCTGATATTGGGCAGCGACGGTTCAAATGTCAACAAGAAAGTGTGGCGACTTTCTAATGAAGAGGTTAAGTTGCTACGTAGTGACGGAGGCCTCATTGATGTTGGCACCTGTAATATTCATATGATTCACAATGCTTTTTAGAAAGGCTTAGAAGTTCACGGACAGGCTTTTTCTGACCTTGTAATTCGTGTGTACTACATTTTTCTCGGGTGGCCCCTACGTGCAGAGGAATACACGAAGATACAATGTTCCCTTGGGCTTCCGGTTCATCGTTTTGTGAAACATGTTACCTCCCAGTAGCTTACTCTTGGAGAAGTAGCGAGGAGGCTCCTCGAGCAGTGGGATGGACTTACTGAGTTCTTTTTGTAGTACATTCCGTCAAAACAGAAACAGTTAATGAAGTCCAGTGGATATACTGAAATCGTTTCGTTGCTAAAATCACCTGCAACAAAAGCTCCGGTTTTGTTGGTCGTCTCATTGGCTGACCTGTTTGCTGGCTTCACTGGAATGTTCCAGCGGGAGGATCCTCTTGTCCATGTTCTATATGAGGGCCTTTCACTGTAAACTGTGACAGAGTCAAAGATGAGTGGGCGCTACTACAGCTTGAGCCTGAGCCGACAATTGCCACACATAGTGTTGAAGAATTTTTGAAGTATTTTTTTTACCTGAAAAACGGTCAAGGTAACCCGAAGTACCCCCAGATCTCTGGGGTAGTAAAGGCCAGTTTGTCCCTGTCACATGGCAATGCCGATGTCGAGAGAACCTTCTCAAAGTCAGGTCGTATTTTAACTGAGGATAAAACTTGCGTGGGTTTGAAGATGCTAAATGCAAGGCTAGTGATTTTTTATGGTATGAAGAGATACGGAAACCGACCTGAATGTTTGCTAATTACGCGAGAGCTGCTTGATCTTGGCCAGGCTTCAAGTCAGAGTTACAAAGCCCATCTTGAAAATGAGCGTAGGAAAAAAGATGAAATGGAAGCGCGTCAAAAGGAGGAAGAAGAGAAACTTGCCAAGCAGAAAGAAAATGAGCAGCTGAATGCAAGCAAAAAGAAGAAGATTGAAGCATTGGAAGAAAATCTCAAAGGCATAAAATCGAATCACACTGAACAAAGAAAAGTTACTGATAAGCTGATCGAGGAAGCTAATGAAAAACTAAAGGCGATAAAAGCGAAAGACTTCGTGGAAATTGGGATTGCCCAGGTGGAAGCGGCAACGAAAAGGCTAAGTGAAGAAAGAGAAACTGCCAAGAAAAACGAGTGCATACAGCAGAAAGTGTCGAAAAGGCAGGCAAGCTTGATTTCGTCGCTCCTCCCCAAGAAAAAGAAGTGATTTGAAGGCAGTGATTTCTAAAGTCAGTACTGTGCAATTTTCAGCTTTTGTTTTGTGTGTTCTTTTTTTTTTTTTTTTTATTGTATCCTTGAATATGAATAAAGTAAATGTAGCTGAGAAAAAAAAAAGAGCTAATGATGATCATCTAGACCTGAATTCAGTGTCTAGTTTTCTGAAGCTAACTTATAACGGTGCTAAAGCTGGCGATCTTGACCAGTCATTGTTATTTGTGGGTCCCTAAATATGGTTACTTTTTTTTACTTTTGGTTACTATTTGGTCACTTTTTTTTTACTTCAAAAGTACCTAAAGTTACTATTTTTATGGTCAAGACTTGGTGGCAGACCTATATATATATTATATATATATATATATATATATATATATATTATATATATATATATATATATATATATATATATATATATATATATATATATATATATATATATATATATATATATATATATATATATATATATATATATATAATTATATATATATATATATATATATATATATATTATATATATATATATATATATATATATATATATATATATATATATATATATATATATATATATATATATATATATATATATATATATAGTATGCACATAGTTCCTTGTGGTTAGTTCAACATCCCCCTTAACATGCACTGAAAGTTACAACTTAATACTATTGGCTGTCCCTGGGATATTGCTGAGAGGGCCTTTTGACAATCTGCATGCACAAGCGGTGTTTGGATTTAATTCAACCTTCCCCTAAACATTAATTGAAATTTTCACCCTAATGCCTTTAGCCTCAGTAGTAGTAGTCGTAGTTGTAGTATTAGTAGTGACTGCACTGTACGCAGAGTGGCTTTCTGTTAGTTCGGCATCCTTCTCAACATGCCCTGAAAGTTTCACCTTATTACTCTTATTCGTTTCTGAGAAATTGCTGATACACCCCTTCAGTAACTTGCATGTACACTGTGTATATTGAATTATTTCACGATCCCCCTAAATATCCCCAGAAAGTTTCACCTGAATACCCTTAGCCTTAATAGTAGTAGTGATCATAGCAGTAGTAATAATAGTGGTAGCACGTACGTAGTGCCTCTTGGTTAGTTCAACATGCCTTGAGCGTTTCAACTTAATACTCTAAGCTGTTCCTAATATATTGTTTATATATTCTTCTGACGTCCTGTATGCGCATGGTGTGTCTTGATGTACGTCAAACCATCCCTAAACGTTCCCTGAAAGCTCCACCTTAATACCCTTAAAATTAGTATTGGCATTAATTGCAGTAGTAGTAGTAATAATACGCCCATGGTGCCTTTTGGTTAGTTCAATATTCCCCTCAGTATACCCTGAACGTTTCAGTTTAATGCTCAAGCCTGTTCCTGAGATATTGCTGATACACCCCTTTGACAACTTACATGCAAGCAGTTTTTTTTTATTTAATTCAAAATCTCTTCAACATTCCCTGGAATTTTCACATTAACGCCCTTAGCTTAAGTAGTAGTAGCTGCAGTAGGGATAGTAGAAGTTTCAGTAGTAGTAGTAACAGTAGAAATAGTTCTAGTAGCGTGCAAAAATTGTCTTTTGGCTAGAAAAACATCCCCAACAACATGCCTTGTAAGTTTCAGCTTAATATTCTAGGCCATTCGTAAGATATTGCTGATACGTCCTTTTGACAACCTGTATGCACATAGTGTTGTTTTGATTTAGTTCAACGTCTCATCCAATATTCCTTGACATTTTTACCTTAGTTACCTAAGCCTTAGTGGAAGTAGTAGTAGTAGTCGTAGGACTCGTAGTAGCATGCACACAATGTCATTAAGTCTGTTGAATATCCCGCTCATTAAGCCATGAAATTTTCAACTCCTAAGTAGTTCCTAAGATATTGCTGATGTTTTGACAACCTGTGTGCATAGAGTATTTTTGGATTTAGTTCAACATTCTCTGAAATTCTCACCTTCATACCCTTAGTCTTAGTAGTGGTTTCTGTACAAACAGTTCCAGTATTAGTAGCTTGCACATATTGCCTTTTTGTCAGTTGATCAAACCCCCTCATCATTCCCTGAATGTTCCAGCTTAATATCTTAGGCTATTGCTGTGATACGCCCTTTGGACTACCTGCATACACATAATGTGTTTGGGATAGTTCAAAACTCCCCTCAATATTCGCTGAAAGCTTCCCCTGAATGTCCTTAGCTTTTTTGAAACCAAAAGTCAAATATTTCCCTTTCCTGATAAAAAAAAATACTAGTTATGGATTGGGAAAATTATATATCTTACAGCCCGTTGCCCGAGAGGTTTGTATTTAAAGGGGGGTATCATTCCCAAGAGCATAGTTATTGAACCTTCCGACTATGTTGAGCAAAATAGCTATCTCAGAATTTTCAACGGATGTCTTTGGGGGGGAAAGGGGCCAAGGAGGCTGGTTGCCCTTCAATCACTTCTGACTCCTTAAACAGGCACTAAAACTTCCGCTTTTCAATCGAATGAGCCCCTTCCAAATTATCTACGACACCTTCTTCCATGCGAAGTCCCTTGATGAAAAGAAAGAAAGTAATACATAAAGTCCACTTTATTCTTTAATTAGGCAGCACTATTGCCCTATGTATGATTAGAGCACACTGTGGAAAATACATAGAGTTTTCAATAAAACGCAAATGACGCAATAGGCTTTAAAACTTAAACGGCTAGGGAAGGGGCTAGTGCAGCAGCCAAACTCATCTTTGAAGATAACTAGTTTTATAATATTAATAATAAAAAAAATATGAAATAACGAATTTAATAAATTAAATAATATAAAGCCTTACAAAGTCTTGGGAAACCCCCAAAGAATTGAGAAACCCCTAATTCTCAACTAGTTTCTTACAGGCGTTAATGCAACGAGATTGGCTTCTTGGGAATGCCGGTGACCTTCGCGATTATACTGATCACCTCCGCAGGGAGATTGGAGACAGGAACACTTATCAGATAGAATGATTCAATTGACATTTACTATCAGGAACGGATTCCCAGAAGAGGCGATTCACATTCGGCTGCAATCAGTGAGACTTAAACTGTTTATAAATCAAGAAAGATAGTTTCCAAGACTAGCCGAATAGGGTTATTGCAGGTGCCATAAATCTCACAACAAAAAAGTCTGCTTTTTCATTTTTCATCTTTTGCACTTTCATTCTGATTTACTCATTCTGATTCTCACTTTCATTTAACAGCACAGTTCTTTGATCTTGACTGTCATTTTTTACACTTTCTGATGCTCGCTTTAGCGTGTCTGCTAGCCCTACAATTCTTTGCTCTTCACTTTCATATTTGACACGTTCTGATTCCTGCTGTTGCTTGTAATTCTCGCAGAACTTTCTGTATCTCTTCTAACTGCATTTTTCTTTGTTCTCGCGGTCGTATGTCTTCTATCTAACCACACATTTCTCTGTTCTTCACTTTAATTTCGGTTCGTTCTGATCATCATTGTCGCATGTCTTGTAACCACATATTTTTTTTTTTTTGTTCTTCACTTTTGTTTTTAAGTCGTTGTAATTCTTGCTGCCACTTATCTTTTAACTGCACATTTCTATGTTCTTCAATTTTGTTTTTGACTTGTTATAATTGGCGGTTTCGCTAAGATTCAAACTACATATCTTGTTTATCTTCATTTTCGTTTATCATTGCTTCAGAAATTTTTTCAGTACCTTTTGCCTTAGCTGCTTGGATTGGTCTTGTCACTTTTGACTGGCAGAACAATGCAGACTGGTCTGCATTGTTAATTATCACCCGCCGTACATCTAAATTTCTCAGGTTGTTCTCTTGGTCATGTCTCATTTGATGGTCCAGTTTGTTTATTTTGAGCTTACGATTTTGTCCTCTTTTGTTCTTTTTTGTTTTCGTTTTGTGCTTACGTAAAATTACGTTTGTGTCCCCTAGATATTATCAAACTACTGAAAATGTCTTTTGATATTTACATCGCCGAAAATGGGCACATGAATTAACATATTTCTAAATGTTTATTGTGCAAATGCTCTAAAACGGTTTTAAAATTTATTTTCATTGTGTTTTCATTTTCAATCAACATAGTTGCTTAACTATTTAGTCTGTTCTGATTTATGGTTTATATCAGATAGTTTTTTCTATTGGTTTTAACCTAGAAAATGATCTCTCTCCAGAAGCAATTCTACTGGAATTGTTAAGAACATTTTACATTTGCGAAACTCAGTTGTTCATTTTGATGGTGGTGTGGGGCCCTTTCAAGTGCGGGACCCGATTGGGCCCAATCGTTCCTATCGCCCTTTTTTCCGGCTCTGGTGTAAGCGAGTCTACATACTGTCACCATCATTAGATAGTCCACCCAAAATCAAGTTTAAACTTAGCGGTTTTCCTTTTTAACGAAAAAATTTACTGATTTCACGTCTTTGGGGAGTATTTTCTCATATAAACAGACCAAGACG
Organism: Artemia sinica; assembly: GCA_027921565.1. Lineage (NCBI taxonomy): Eukaryota > Metazoa > Arthropoda > Branchiopoda > Anostraca > Artemiidae > Artemia > Artemia sinica. Next base: position 10,124,832 of record CM051259.1, on the reverse strand, counting down.
ATAACAGAGACCATAACTTCACCAACGAGAAGCCACTCATTGGACAGGATTGCAATTCAGGCGGAAAAACGAATTATGAAAAATGAACCTGGAATACTTAACTCTTAGAAGAAGACGACAAAAAAGGGTGGAATAGTGGAAGATCAATTCACACTCCAATTACGTTGAAATCAACAAAACTACCTCAACTAACATCCAGGTAAGAACTAATAAGATTGTATCCAGGCAGAAAGGGAATTATAAATGAAGTGAATTGTTGTAGCTTAATCTGGTGGAGAAGCCAGTCTTGGACTAAGTAAAACAACCAAACATTAAACAACATCAGATAGATAAAACAAGTTAAACTGTACCCTCCCCCTTAATGTGTAAATATATACCCTGAATTGGTATATATAGGGGTGGGGGTAAATTCATTTCTGACAAAAATAATTATTATATTTTGGAAAGAGCATATTATCCCCACCCCTGTGCATACCAATCCAGGGTAGGCTATACATATGCACATTGGGGGGGGGAGGGTGGTAAAGTTTAAACTTACCTTTCACTTGCATCAGAAATAAACTTTACCCCCCCCCCCTCCTAATGTGCAAATATGGGTAAATTTTTACCAAATCATATTATTGACTTATTAATAAAGTGAATGTACCATTCAATGCCTTTTTTATGCTCTTTCCAAATATAATAATCATTTTTGTCAGAAATGAATTTACCTTGATGAAGTTATCTCCTGGCTCCCATCTCCGGGTTTATCTCCCTGACCTAAAATTGCTTACCCTATAGCTCTGAAAATAAAAACTATCCTTTAAAAAAACTGCTGACACTTGCAGCTCTCAACTGATACTAAGTTTTTGAATTTTTTTGCTGTTTTTGATATTTTACTTAAAACTACAAATATAAGCGTGAACTTAAAATTAATGACTAAAATATTTTTTTTTTCATAGAATTTTGATTGTTATTTGGAATTACTTTGTCAGGAGCTTTCAAATGAGGTGTTACATGACTATATTCAAAAAAATATTATTTTGACTGTTAGTCCTATTGAGGTGGAGGCAGACCAATTTTGTTGCCTCATTTTTTATTCAAAAGCTATCAATCAGCACATCATTTAAAAGCTATATTTCTTCTAAACATGTTTCAAAGGTTATTTTCTACATCAAACCTAAAGTGGCCCCACAGATCCTCTTTTGCCTCCCATCTCCCCTTTCCTCCAAAACCCTCCTTGTCAAAACAAGAAAAATGAAAATTCATAAAGAGATTTGTTATAGTAAGATATATCTTAAATGGAGAAGTTTTCACTGCCTAGGAATGTCCTAGCTCCATAAACCCCCCTACCCCTGAATATAAGTACCTCCCAAAGAAAAACATGGCAAATTTAAATTTGGTTCAAAAACTATTGGATAAGACTTGGATATTTAAAATCTTTATGTCAGGAGCTATCAAATGAGGTGTCGCATGACTATATTCAACAATTATATTTTATCTTTACTGTTACAGAGGTAGTCTAGAGGTAGGCCAAATGAGGTCTTTCATTTTTTGTCAAAGCTTATCAAACAGCACATCGTTTGAAAGCTATCCTTCTTCTGAATATGTTTCTAGCATTGTGTTCTACATTAAACCTAAAAGGGCCACAAAAATCCTCTTTTGCCTTTCATCTCCCCTTTCCTCTCAAACCCTCCATGTCAACAACAAAAATGAAAATTCGTAAATAGATTCTTTATAGCAAGGTATACCTTAAATGGAGAAGGTTTCCTTCCCTAGGAATGCCCTAGCTCCATAAACCCCCCTACCCCTGAATATAAGTACCTCCCAAAGAAAAACATGGCAAATTTAAATTTGGTTCAAAAACTATTGGATAAGACTTGGATATTTAAAATCTTTATGTCAGGAGCTATCAAATGAGGTGTCGCATGACTATATTCAATTTTATTTTATTTTTTATTGTTATGGAGGTAGTCTAGAGGTAGTCCAAATGGGGTTTTTCACTTTTTGTCAAAGCTTATCAAACAGCACATCATTTGAAAGCTATCCTTCTTCTGAACATGTTTCTAGTGTTGTTTTCTACATCAAACCTAAAAGGGCCACACAAATTCTTTTTTGCCTCCCATCTCTTCTTTCCTCTCAAACCCTCCATGTCAAAACAAGAAAAATGAAAATTCGTAAAAAGATTTGTTATAGTAACATATATCTTAAATGGAGAAGTTTTCCTTGCCTAGGAATGTCCTAGCTCCATAACCCCCCCCCCCACTCCTGAATATAAGTACCTCCCAAAGAAAAACATAGCAAATTCAAATTTGGTTTAAAAACTATAGCATAAGACTTAGATATTTAAAATCTTTATGTCAGGAGCTTTCAAATGAGGTGTCGCATGACCATATTCAATTATATTTTATTTTTATTGTTATGGAGGTAGTCTAGAGGTAGACCAAATGAGGTTTTTCGCTTTTTGTCAAAGCTTATCAAACAGCACATCATTTGAAAGCTATCCTTCTTCTGAATATGTTTTTAGCGTTGTGTTCTACATTAAACCTAAAAGGGCCACACAAATCCTCTTTTGCCTTTCATCTCCCCTTTCCTCTCAAACCCTCCTTGTCAACAAGAAAAATGAAAATTCGTAAATAGATTCTTTATAATAAGGTATACCTTAAATGGAGAAGGTTTCCTTCCCTAGGAATGTCCTAGCTCGTTAAACCCCCCTACCCCTGAATATAAGTACCTCCCAAAGAAAACATGGCAAATTTAAATTTGGTTCAAAAACTATTGGATAAGACTTGGATATTTAAAATATTTATGTCAGGAGCTTTCAAATGAGGTGTTGCTTGACTGTATTCAGTTATATTATATTTTTACTGGTATGGAGGTAGTCAAGAGGTAGACCAAATGAGGTTTTTCACTTTTTGTCAGAGCTTATCAGCTTATCAAACAGCACATCATTTGAAAGCTATCCTTCTTCTGAATACGTTTCTAGCGTTGTTTTCTACATTAAACCTAAAAAGGCCACACAAATCCTCTTTTGCCTCTCATCTCCCCTTTCCCCTCAAACCCTCCATGTCAAAACAAGAAAAATGAAAATGCGTTAGAAGATTCGTTGTAGTAAGATATATCTTAAATGGAGAAGTTTTCCTTGCCTAGGAATGTCCTAGCTTTATAAACCCTTCTACATCTGAATGTAAGTACCTCCTAAAGAAAAACATGGCAAATTCAAATTTGGCTAAAAAAAACTATTGCATAAGACTTGGATGTTTGAAATCTTTATGGCAGGAGCTTTCAAATGAGGTGTTGCACGACTATATTCAATTATATTTTATTTTTTATTGTTACGGAGGTAGTCCAAATGAGGTATTTCACTTTTTGTCAAAGCTTATCAAACAGCACATCATTTGAAAGCTATCCTTCTTCTGAACATGTTTCTAGTGTTGTTTTCTACATCAAACCTAAAAGGGCCACACAAATTCTTTTTTGCCTCCCATCTCCCCTTTCCTCTCAAACCCTCCATGTCAAAACAAGAAAAATGAAAATTTGTAAAAAGATTTGTTATAGTAACATATATCTTAAATGGAGAAGTTTTCCTTCCCTAGGAATGTCCTAGCTCCATACCCTCCCCCCTACCCCTGAATATAAGTACCTCCCAAAGAAAAACATGGCAAATTCAAATTTGGTTCAAAAACTATAGCATAAGACTTAGATATTTAAAATCTTTATGTCAGGAGCTTTCAAATAAGGTGTCGCATGACTATATTCAATTATATTTTATTTTTATTGTTATGGAGGTAGTCTAGAGGTAGACCAAATGAGGTTTTTCGCTTTTCGCCAAAGCTTATCAAACAGCACATCGTTTGAAAGCTATCCCTCTTCTGAACATGTTTCTAGTGTTGTTTTCTGAATCAAACCTAAAAGGGCCACACAAATCCTCTTTCGCCTCCCATCTCCCCTTTCCTCTCAAACCCTCTATGTCGAAAACAAGAAAAATGAAAATTCGTAAATAGATTCGCTATAGTAAGATATATATTAAATAGAGAAGTTTTCATTGCCCAGGAATGCCCTAGCTCCATAAACCCCCCACCCCTGAATATAAGTACCTCCCAAAGAAAAACATGGCAAATTCAAATTTGGTTCAAAAACTATTGGATAAGACTTGAATATTTAAACCCTTTATGTCAGGAGCTTTCAAAGGAGGTATCGCATGACTATATTCAATTATATTTTATTTGTACTGTTGGGGAGGTAGTCTAGAGGTAGGCCAAATGAGGTCTTTCATTTTTTGTCAAAGCTTATCAAACAGCACATCATTTGGAAGCTATGCGTCTTCTGGACATGTTTCTAGCGTTGTCTTCTACATTAAACCTAAAAAGACCACATAAATCCTCTTTTGCCTCCCATCTCCCCTTTCCTCTCAAACTCTCCATGTCAAAACAAGAAAAATGAAAATTCGTAAAAAGATTTGTTATAGTAACATATATCTTAAATGGAGAAGTTTTCTTGCCTAGGAATGTCCTTGCTCCATAACACCCCCCCCCCCTACCCCTGAATATAAGTACCTCCCAAAGAAAACATGGAAAATCAAAATTTGGTTCAAAAACTATTTCGTAAGACTTAGATATTTAAAATCTTTATGTCAGGAGCTTTCAAATGAGGTGTCGTATGACTATATTTAATTACAATTTATTTTTCTGTTATGGAGGTAGTCTAGAGGTAGGCCAAATGAGGTCTTTCATTTATTGTCAAAGCTTATCAAACAGCACATCATTTGAAAGCTATCCTTCTTCTGAACATGTTCCTAACGTTTTTTTTCTACATTAAACCTAAAAGGGCCACACAAAACCATTTTTGCCTCCCATCTCCCCTTTCCTCTCAAACCCTCCAGGTCAAAACAAAAAAATGAAAGTTCGTAAAAAGATTTGTTATAGTAACATATATCTTAAATGGAGAAGTTTTCATTGTCCAGGAATGTCCTAGCTCCATAAACCCTCTACCCCTGAATATAAGTACCTCCCAAAGAAAAACATGGCAATTTCAAATTTGGTTCAAAAACTATTGGATAAGACTTGGATATTTAAAATCTTCATGTCAGGAGCTTTCAAATGAGTTGTCGTATGACTATATTTAATTACAATTTATTTTTCTGTTATGGAGGTAGTCTAGAGGTAGGCCAAATGAGGTCTTTCATTTATTGTCAAAGCTTATCAAACAGCACATCATTTGAAAGCTATCCTTCTTCTGAACATGTTCCTAACGTTTTTTTCTACATTAAACCTAAAAGGGCCACACAAAACCATTTTTGCCTCCCATCTCCCCTTTCCTCTCAAACCCTCCATGTCAAAACAAGAAAAATGAAAGTTCGTAAAAAGATTTTTTTATAGTAACATATATCTTAAATGGAGAAGTTTTCCTTGCCTAGGAATGTCCTAGCTCCATAAACCCCCCTACCCCTGAATATAAGTACCTCCCAAAGAAAAACATGGCAAATTCAAATTTTGTTCAAAAACTATTGCATAAGACTTAGAAATTTAAAATCTTTATGTCAGGGGCTTTCAAATGAGGGGTCGCATGACAATATTCAATTATATTTTGCTTTTACTGTTATGGAGGTAGTCTAGAGGTAGGCCAAATGAGGTCTTTCATTTTTGTCAAAGCTTATAAAACAGCACATCATTTGAAAAGTATTCTTCTTCTGAACATTTTTCTAGCGTTGTTTTTTACATCAAATCTAAAAGGGCTAGCCAAATCCTCTTTTGCCCCCCCCCCATCTCCCCTTTCCTCTCAAACCCTCTATGTCAAAACAAGAAAAATGAAAACTGGTAAAGAGATTCGTTATAGTAAGATATATCTTAAATGGAGTTTTTATTACCTAGGATTGTCCTAGCTCCATAAACCCCCTATCCCTGAATATAAGTTCCCCAAAGAAAAACATGGCAAATCTAAATTTGATTTAGATCATGGCAAATCTAATCATGGCAAATCTAAATTATTGGCACCCTAACAAGGGTGCCAATAATTTACCAAATTGACAAGTTTATTTTTAAAAAAGGTAAAAACAAGAAAAAACAAATGAAGATTCCAGAAAAATCTCGGTAGGGGGTGGTTGTTTCCCCTGCTTCCACCCTGAATCTGATACAGTTCATGGTGTTTCCAGTGTACTTTTATGAAACCATAGAATCTTGTCAAACTGTCAAATCGGTCTGTGCCAAGATCTTACATCACCACTTCCAACAAATGTATCATTGTCTTTTAATGGAAAACAATCTCTAGAGTTTTTGATTTGATCGCCGCTTAGGATAAAATTTAGCAATTACACTACACGACGTCTTAGACGTAAAAATTATTTATGACACCCGTCAAGTGTGTATCCTTTGCTTGTAAGTTTCCACTAATTAGGCTAGATTTCCCTTTGGGTTTATGATTTTATTGCTGTTTTACCAGCAAAGAATGAATCTTCGTACAGCAGAAATATTTATAACCAACTAGCGCGCTTTGATATTGTATCAATTTTACAAAAACGTTTCACTTTTGTTCGTTATATATATTTCTGCTGTGGTACAGAGTGAATTCATTCCTGAGAAGGATCTTAAAAAAAAGAAAAAGATTGCTGTTTTGACAGAAAATTACTCTACAAAAGACGATTTTTTAATATTGTTATCTAGCATGCTTGGCCACCGGCAAGGGGGGACAGGGGGCCATGCCCCCCTGGAAATTTGGGACTATAAAGTAATTATAAGGAAACCAAAGGAAAGAGAGCAGAATGGGGAAAACCCATGGAAAAAATGTTTGTTGCCCCATTGTTGGCTGCCTGCCAATAGATTTCGACCCATAATAAGGAAAGTATAAGTTCTAATTTGTAGCTGAGTAACCCCTAAACAGCTTTCCACAAATAGTTTTCCTATATGGTTTGGTTGGAGCAAAAAAAAAAAAAAAATCAAATTCTTAATAGTAATGAATGGTAAGTAAATAATGATCCTTGTCAATAACGGAGTATAAGAGCCTAACTATAGATAACATTCAGTCAAAGAATCATTTGATGTAGAAAAAAACGCTAGAAACATGTTCAGAAGAAGGATAGCTTTCAAATGATATGTTGTTAGATAAGCTTTGACAAAAAATGAAAGACCTCATTTGGGCTACCTCTAGACTACCTCCTTAACAGTAAAAAATAAAATATAATTGAATATAGTCATGCGAGACCTCATTTGAAAGCTCCTGACATAAAGATTTTAAATATCCAAGTCTTATCCAATAGTTTTTGAACAAAATTTGAATTTGCCATGTTTTTCTTTGGGAGGTACTTCAGGGTTATGGGGTTTATGGAACATTCCTAACGCAAGTTTATCGGATCAACCTATTTTGCACCCCCCCCCCCCTAAAAAATCCTGGATCCACCCCTGGTGTAAGGGCACTGTAAATTTTAATTTGTAATTCAATGAACCCCGTTCCAAAGTTTATGCGACCACCTCTTCCACATAAAGTGCCCCTAGCACTTTATGTGGAATACTTTCAATTTCCAATCAAATGAGCCCTCTCTAAAGTTTATACGATTATCCCTTCCATAAAAATAATATGAAGGATTCGGAGAATCCTTAAATTACAACCCTTGCCCTGAGGGCTGTGGGAGATTTGTCATCCTCAAAGACCTAATTTCCAGACCTTAAAACTACGTTTAATAAAATGGCTGTCTCAAAATTTTGATTAGATGTGTTTGGGAAAAGGTGGCGTGAGAGGGGGGTTAGTTGCCCTCAAATCACTTTCGACTAATAAAAAGGGCACTAGCCCTTTGAATTTCAAGTCGAATGAGCCTTTTTTGAAGTTTCTACGACACCGCCTTCTATAAAAACCTTATATGCCCCCAGGGTATAACTTAAAACCTTTGCCTTGAGGGTTGTGGGGGAGTGTCCTCCTCAAAAACATATTTTCTATCATAAAATCAACTACGCTGCACAAAATGGGTATCTCAAAATTTCGATTGGATGTGTTTGGGGGAATGATGGGCGTGGGGGGGGCTAGTTGCCCTCCAATCATTTTCGAATATTAAAAAGGACACTAGAACTCTCGATTTCCAATCGAATGAGCCCCCTTTGAAGTTTTTACGACGACCCCTTCCATATGAAGTGCCTCTGGGAAAAAAAAATAATAAAACATTGGAGCCGTATGGCCTTTACTATAGGCAACGCTACAGCGTTGCCTCTGATTATTAAGCCTAGTTACCCACTGTACTTTTTGAATTAAGACCCGTTATTAGATTTCTTCTTTTTACGTGTGCTGACTGGAAGGCCCAACATGTGCCTTCGGATTTTACGTTTATACTATTCGACCGAAAAATAAAAAAATGAAACAATGCTGAAAATGATTAAAAAAAAATACGATAATGTTGAAAAGAAATAAATGTTATGTTTTTATTACAGAACTTACATTCACAATTAATTGATGTAGATGTAGAAAAAGATCTTTACAGCCACCCCCACCCTTTCCTTTGAACTAATTCTGTATATGCCTGAATATCAATGAGAGTTAGAAAGTTTTGGTATTAACAAACACCTAAGAGGCGTCTGCCCTCCTCCCTAACAAAAGAATCAAAAGAACAAAAAAATCATATATAGCGTGTGTCTTAACCTTTGTTTGCCTCTCATTACAGGCAATCTAACGGTCTTATGTCAATTTTTGAATTCTTGGTCAGCATGCCTAAGACTCTAGGCAGGCATGCTTTTCCAAAAACTAACCTGACAAGTATGTGTCCAATAAGAGAGTCATGCATACTCCTGCCATTTACCCGTGCCCCAGCCATTTAAACATTTGCCTCTCAATTACTTGGACTATCTGTCTTGGCTTTTCTCTGTCTACAATTAGCCATGACTTGATGCAACCTATCCAACCTATTGCAAAATACTTGATAACTTCAATTCGCAGAGTTCACATATAAGTAAAACCAATAAATCGGTCCAAACTGGATGTAAGATAAGATTTTGTCATTGAAACGCTCTTTATTTCGTATTTTAAACGAAATTCTTGAATAAATACCAAAAATCACTTTATTGTTTTTACATTCAAATCTTAGTCAAATACGCCGTAAATTAGTCCAAAGAAATCAATAAGAATCAAAAATCAGAATTTAAGGAAATGAAGCGAAAATAGTGAAAATTTTTAGTTTATTTAGCAGTAACACATGTCTTTAAACTCCCCTCCCCCAGAAGTTTCCCCCAACCGTCGGAAAATTTCCCCAGGAAAATCGCCCATGGTAAAATCTCCCAATTTCCCTTTCATAAAAACAGCCTAGACCAGAATTACTCGCAAGAATCAAGAGGTATTAAATAGCAACCCCCCCCCCACCCCTTCCTTTGAACTAATTCTGTTTATACCTGAAGGCCCAATGAAAGTTAGAATGTTTTGGTATTAACACACACCTATTAGGCATGTGCTCTCCTCCCTAACAAGGAAAGAAACAGAGTGTAAGGCAGTGGCAGATCCAGGGGAGGGGAGAGGGGGCGCCCCCTCCCTAACGTTTTAGGCTTCTGCAGTGAGGCGATACCCAAACTCTTGTTTGTAGTTATTTTTATTTGATTCAAACTTGATTTGCATATTCAATTTAAGTTTCACTTGTTTTAGGATTTATTTATTCATTTACATTAATATATATTGTATGTTTGTTTGCATTGATTGTTTATTTAATTCCTGTTCGTTTTAAGTTTCATTTATACTTTAATAGCAAACTATTTTTTTTCGTTTTAAGCTTGATTTTCATATTCAATCTAAGCATTACTCGCTTTAAGATCTATTTATTCATTATATTATTATTTGTTGTGTGTTTTATGCT